>MU183880.1:72521-101039 GCA_016904865.1 Pissodes strobi | reverse complement strand
GGCCGACGGTAAACAATCAGTCCGAATTGTTCATATTTTTTTACAACATTTTAATTTGTTCATAATAGTTTATAACCACCTGAATCGTCGGCCATTGTTATAAACAACAATATTTCCTCTAAATTGAAGTAACTGTCAATATTTTACACGGTAAACAATCATGCCATATTCATAAAAAAAATTGCACTTTGAATTTATCACAAAAAAATTTTCTAACTGTGAAAACCGTCGGCCTTTGATATTTTTCGCTACCACATAACATAAATAGACGATCGCCATGAACGCCCGACGGTAAACGATCATACCATAATAGTCGTTTTTTTTTGCAATAACAAATGAATTTTTGGCCAATTTATAACCATGCGAAACGTCGGCAGATAATTGTCCACTGGACTTTTCTGTCATTAACTATCGTCTAAAGCAGTCGGCCGACGGTAAACAATCATGCCAAATCCCAACTTTTTAATACACTTTCGCATCAACATTCCGAATGTTTCTGCACGAAAGGGAGCTCCAACTTTGACATCACGCATTAATACTCGATCAATGAAAGACAAAAATTCGAATGGCCGACGGTAAACGATTATGCCGAAAAAACTGTCATGAGCCGTTAGTCTAAAGTTGGCATTCTGTATTGTTACGAAGGATGAACATTAAACTTATTATTATGCTCCAGAGACCAGAACCAAGATGTTAAGAAAAAAATCATTCGCTCGAAACCTCCTCCCGGCAAATGTCTCCCTTACTTTTTCTTTAATAAGGGCGGGGTACTTTTTACTGACTATTTACATCAGGGATATTCGTATATAATATAATTCAGTATAATTCTACTCTTTGTCAATATAACCTGGATCAAAGGAATTAACTTGTGATCTCATTTGTTGGAATTATTATTATCTGCTTAAAATCATGACAAATTATATTAAACAAGCTGTGGATAGAAGACCTAATTTACAGAATGCTCACTCAAAAAATATATTTTTTAAATAATATCTGTGCTTCTTGAGAATAGTTTCATTATTCGAAAATCGATTATTTCATGATTATATTATTTTTATAAATACATAAGTCTTAATATCTTAAATATCCAGTGGTACAATCCTATAGTAGTTGCATACATATTTATTATCGTTAATAGAGTTTTGTTCGCAGCAAAAAAAAAACTTTATAGGAAATATTGATTTATTATTTTACAAACTGTAATTTCACAAGTTTGTGTCATTATTCCTAAACGAAAACCATGCATTACGTTAAGACAAATATAATTTTAAAATAAATGTATTTTTAAGTCTCATTTAATGTGTAATGATACAAATAACAAATTTCAACACCTAAAGTAAAACAGGAACGTAGAACTGGAGTAGTAAGTAATTAAACGGGTACAAAAATTATAATTATATAATTATAATTTTTGCACCCGTTTAATTGTTGAATTAAATTTTTTAATTCAACATTGCAGACTGATGTAAAAGGGCTTCTAAAAATCAGGAACAATATATTTTTGGAGCAAATTTAGCAAGTCCTTCTCTTCGTCGAAAATTCATATCTTACGTTGGTGTACTTTCTTTATAGTTGCAGAATTTCCTGATGTTGCTTCGTCAGTTTTGTTAGATCTTCTATTAAATTTTTTTATTAAGTAACTTTCAATTCTTGGAATGCCGTTAATGTGCTGCCAAATAGCATTTTTAATAGGAAAGTCTAGTGTTGGCAAGCTTCCTACGAGAGTTTAATGAAAGAATCTCTCCTTTTGGAAAGTAGTGTTCTGATAAGTAGACTTAAAGTTGAACTAAAAAAATATCTTGTATGCGCGATTTTTTTTGTTGACTGTAAAATAAAGTGCATTTTTGCTTCCAAGGCTACTGTCTGCTGATTGACACGTCTTACAAAATACGCCACTTAAATGGGTATATTATATTATATTGATATCAAGTTTCTTGAGAAGGCTTTCTGTCTATATTTCTTCTGTGGCTGAAAAGGCAAAAAAAAATCTGGCGTGTTTAAAGATCAAAATATTTTGGATTATAATTCCATATAAAAAGTTTGGGCTCGAATCAGTTTGGCCAAAATCGTTTTCCTTTAAACATTGGGAATTATTGTGTTTACTATCTTCACTCTTAGAACTCTGTATTCTTGATTTTGTATTCGTGTCAGCAAGAGAGCGTTTGATTTAAATATCTACATAATAATATAATATAGACGAAAATATTTTCTAATTTTACGTGTCATTTACTTCTCGTCAATGCAGGGAATGTTCGGTAGAATCATGAACTTTGACATTGATGTTCTTTTCTTCATCTGGCTTCGTTACTATAAAAAAATAATAATGCACAAATTATAACTGTACACAATATTGCTTACATTACACTGCCATATTTAAAATATCTATTATTTTTAATTTGTGAATTACCACATAATGTCTCTTCTAATATTGTGTTTATTACTCGAAGGACCATCTGTTTGTTTTACCAACTTCAGCATATACTTAGCCCTAAAATGCTCCAATTTGAAAAAGAAAAAAATTATGTGATTTATATACAGAAGACGCTCATATTGAAAAAGAAAACTGTCTATACCTAAGCGTATTAGCATAAACTAGGAAACATTTAAGAATTATGTAACAAAAAATAATTTTGAACTATCTTACGAACAGTGACACATTTTGCAAAAAAATTGTAAAAAAATCGTTATGCCTTTTAAGCGTAAAATACAACTCGTGTTAAAGTATGATATGGTGTGATATCTAATATTAAGAAACTTTTTCACGAACAATGACCTATTTGTATAAGGTTGTTATTGAATTTGACTTCAAGGGTTATAGTATTTATTTTAAATGAGGAATATTGTCACATTCCCAAATATAACGTGTCATTTTAATTATAAACAATATAGTACGTACCTTAGCAAGAAGACAGTCACAAAACATTTAAGCGACTATTATAAATGACAGTCTTGAGGGTTTATTCTACGTTTTTAAAATATGAAGTTATTCTTGCAAAACACGTCAACCCGGTACCAAGGGTTAGTCACAACTTAAGGATGTAACATTGTTCTCGAAAAAAACGTCAATGAAATCACTATTAAAGCTCTATCTTTCAGAATACCTTCGATATAATTGCAAATGACTTTATTCCTTATAAACTAAATGCAATTTGAAGTTCATCTGTCGTTTTGACTAAAATTACATTTTCGGATAATGTCACTCACTATTTTAAGAATTTCTGGATTCTTTTGTACTGGATCAAAAACATCTGGTTTCTACGTGGGCATCATACCGGAAATAGGACACCCAAAGGGTGTCTAGGGCGCAGGCTTAATTTAAAGGTGTAGTTCCTTATTAATTTGTGTTTATTGACAAAACTTTGTAGATATTGTGCTAGTTATATAATTTTTTACAGATGTGGAAAATGTAACTTGTGGTTTGTACAGAAAGACGTCCTTAAGGACCACCAAACGAAAATGCATGCATCCCAAAGAGGTAAAACCGGTTTGGTACCTTGGGTTGCTCCAAGGAATGGTGTTATGGTTCCAAAGTCTAAAATGGACAAATACCCTTGTGATGCCGAGGGCATTAATTTCACTACTTTATTCTACAATGTTACTAAAGGTTTGAAGTGTAAGGAGTGTAATGGACCTATGGATAGTCCCAAACATTTCCCGTAAGTAAACATTTTGTATTTATTGCATTTTGAGTCACTGTGAGATAACACGGAGAGGTGGTTTGCAGTGTGGATTCAAACAATGTAACAACGTATCGTCAGACGTTGCTCCGCAGAAATAGAATCTTGACTTCTAATATTTGTCCCGCCTATTTATACAAACCTTGCCGATTATCCTTCTTTTATTATATTATGCAGTACAGGCAGTGCAATAAAATTGACTTTGCAAAACGAGAATCGATTTCAAATCAGAAAGAGAAAAAATAATGCTGGAAAAAGTATAAGGGTAATGTCTTTGCTTTGTTTATATAATTATATTTGACTTACAAATGCAATGTTTAACATTAATTTTTATCATAAACTATTCTTTATATATATTTGTCGTAAAATACCGGGTGGCGAATAAAATGTGTCCTGTCTGAAAGTCAATAGCTTCTGAAATATCGAAGATTACCTCAAATTTTTATCAGTTTCATAGAAGATAGCGGAAAATGAAATAATCCGAAGGAGTAAAAATTGATTTTTCCGGAAACATATTGAGACCTTTAAAAGTTCCTATCTGAAAAAATGTTGGGGTGAACCTTCGTTTCGTTACGCAAAATAACTATGTACAGTTAATTGTATTGGTTTGAATATCTTGAAGATCTCTTAAGATTAGTCTACTTTTTCCATTGCAGAAAATTATAGAGAATTCCATCACATTACTGGAAAAAATTACCTCTGTAATACATGCGATCTGAAATATGTTTTTTTTCTCACTGAGTAAATCCTATTAGTGACGCTAGAAACTGCCCAGGGTTTAGTTTGTGTTAGTTTGGTTGGGAAGCGCCCTAGAAACTCTTTTACCAGTCAAATGCTTCTGCCGGCAACAATTCTCAAGGGCAAATCTTGAGAAGCCATCGCGAAATTTCAATTGAGTTTCAGTAAAAATAAAAAAAAATAAAAGAGAAAACTTACTGAAATTTTATGACATGCACACTAATGTTATTTTGTTGTGGCTCTCATTTAGTGTAACTCCAGTCTATTGCTGCCTTTTACGGATTACTTGTAATTCAAACTGAATATTCCATTTTTTTATGGTTGGAACTCAAGTTTCGCGAACATTTTTATGTTTATTTGCGAGCAAAACATGTAATTTAGTGTTGATGTTTTCACTACGAGTGAAGGTGTTGACCTCAAAACTATGACGCATTTTTGAATAGCCACCCGGTAATTCTTGATTTTTATTTTTATTGTCTATTTCGCGAAATATGCCCAGATCTAAACTTTGACATTTCCAAAAGTAGTGTATTGTATAGCAGTTGCTATGAAGGTGTTGCCCTCAAAAACAACGATTTTGTTTACACTCTGTATACTTGATTTTTATTTTTAATGTCTTTATTTCGCGAAATATACACTTCATCTTGCTTTGATATTGCCGATAGTAGTGTGTTGTGTATCAATTTCTGCCAAGAATAAGATTGTCTGCAGTTACTTGCTACAATTTTTTTTTGTTCCAAAGCGAACCTATAAATATTAACAACTTTGCGCAATTTTATATTGTATACATCGTAATATAAGCTATATTAATAACTGCGATTTACTCATAAAATAATCACTTGTTTGATTTTTCTATAGTCTGACGCATAGTTTTTTCAATTAAATAAATTACAAGATTTATTAAAATCTATTGATATGAGAAGATACGAAAACATCACTTACAGTTCAACATTATTTGCTGGGTAACAAAGAAAAGAATATTCTCGTATGTTAGACGGTTAGCATTATTAATTTTCTGTATTCCTTTATCCTATATATTTGTCTTCTTCGTTACTGTATCGAGGTATTCAGCATCTTGTCGAGTAAAGTCTTTATTACCTTACGAAAAGTCTATCCTTAATAAGCGGTCCCGAACCACTTAGACAGGCGTAAAGAACACAACATATCGAAGTTAATTTTAGTGCCATTCAGTCAAGAATAATTTTTCTAAAAATAACCTTTTATTTAAATTTGTTCCTTTATGGAGAATTTTAATTTAATTAAAGTTTGGTATGTTACCAGTAATATATGCATGTTCAGATAAAGCAGAAGTGTTTTTTTGAAGTCTTATGTCACATTTATGTCCAGAAATTCTATTTTTTAGAATTTTGTGATGTTTGTCCAATATACTTTTTATCACAATTATTACATGGAATTGAATATAAATTACCAATCGATTTAACATGTTTTAGCGCTAATTTTACAGGTTCATTTCTAAAAATTTTAATGATTTTCGGCGTAAGTTCTTTGATATATGGAAAAGAAGCATAATAAACATTTGAAATATCATTATTTATGTTATCATGAATATTATTGTTGATGTTATTAATTCTAATGTTAAAAAGCAATTTTTTTTGGGAAATTTAATGGATAACCATTATCTACAAGGATGTGTTTAAGTTTTTGTAAATTTGTATTGATTAAAGTAGGATGCACTAGGTTTATTATTCTATTTTTTAAAGCTAAAACTAAATTAATTTTCATTTTATTACTATGATAAGAAAAATAATTTAAATATCTTTTAGAGTGGACAGGTTTTAAATACCAATCGGTAATTAGAATATTATTGTTTTGTTTAATTATCATTGTATCTAAAAAAGGTATTTGATTGTTTACTTCTTTTTCAACCGTAAATCGCAATTTTCGGAAGTAATTGCACAAGTGCATCAAAATTACCGATAATTTTGCATGACAGCGTGTTGTCTAAAAACTGCATGAGTTCATTTTCATATTTTGGAGAAAGAGCCCGACACCGAAGGTGGAGGGCTCTTTTTCCAAAATATGAAAATGACCGAATGCAGTTTTTCTAAGACAACACGGTCGAATGCAAAATTATCAGGTTATTTTGATGCACGAGTGTAATTCGGGGGAATATTTCCCGAATAAGGACATGGTTTTAAAAAATACATTTTTATTCTTTTTTTAATACAAACACGTACATGTAACTGTAAACAAAGTAAAGGGACGCAAAAATATGATTTTTTTATCCGAAAGGAGGCATTTTTAATAATATATATTCATTTGACTTTGACGTTATATATAAATTTTCGCTGACATCGTAGGTTTACAATGGAATTACCATAGATACGTACGATGCAATTATCGCTGTAATTTTTGCGGTAATTACACCCCTCTAATGGGATTTTTTATACATGAGGGAAATATTCGGTGGTAATTATTAAAAACTAAAAGAATTTCATTTATTTTGTCACTAGGAATACAACAAATAATATCATCAACAAATTTTTTAATAAAATTTGGTTGAAAAGTTAAGTTTTCTAAACATTGATCTAATAAATCATCCATTACATATTGGGCAATGATTGGGGAAATAGGACTACCCATTGGGGTTCCAAAAACTTGTTTATAAAATTTATTATTAAAACAAAAATGAGTAGAATTGAAGATACAGTTTATTATTTTAATAAACATATCATTTGATATATTACAATTTACAGACATACTGATCCAATGTTTATTAATACCATTGATTACTAAATTGATTGGTATGTTGGTGAAGAGTGATTCTAGACTGATTAATGTATGATTTTCAGGTATTAATTTGTTATTAATAAATTTTGAAAATTCAAAAGCATCTTTAATATAATAGCTATTAGATTTATTGTATGAAGTTGTCAAAATATTGGATATGAAATCTGTTAATTTTTTATTAGGTGCTTCTATACAAGAAACAATTGGTCTTAAAGCTAGAGTAAGTTTATGCATTTTAGGTAATCCATAAAATTTTGGACATATTGAATTGTAATTATTTAGTTTTTTTGATGTAATTTCGTCAATCATATTTGCCTTAAATATAGTTGTAACTAGATTATTAGAATTATTTTCTATTGATTTTGTTGGGTCCTAAAGAATAAAAATTTTTATCTTCAAGTAAATCATTGGCTAAAGATATGTATTGTTGTTTATCAATTAATACTGTTGCATTACCTTTGTCAGATTTAGTAACTAAAATATTTGGATGTTCTTTTAAATTTTTTTTTGTTTCATAAAAGAGATTATTGATAAAATGATCTACATGTTTATTAGAGTTTAAATAATTAGTAATGATATTTGTAAGTTTAGCTCTAAATAAATTCTTTTTGTTAATATTAAATCCATAGATAATATTTTCAATGTCTGATAGTAATTTAGGGATTGAAATCTTTTATATTTGGAGGAACGCAAAATTTAAAACCTAACCATTTTTTAATTTTATCAATATTGTTTCTTTTAATTTGATCAATTAATATTTAACTTTTCAACCAAATTTTATTAAAAAAATTGTTGATAATATTATTTGTTGTATTCCTAGTGACAAAATAAATGAAATTCTTTTAGTTTCTAATAATTACCACCCAAAATTGCAATTCACGATTGAAAAAGAAGTAAACAATCAAATACCTTTTTTAGATACAATGATAATTAAACAAAACAATAATATTCTAATTACCGATTGGTATTTCAAACCTGTCCACTCTAAAAGATATTTAAACTGTTTTTCTTATCAGAGTAATAAAATGAAAATTAATTTAGTTTTAGCTTTAAAAAATAGAAAAACCTAGTGTATCCTACTCTAATCAATACAAATTTACACAAACTTAAAGACATCCTTGTAGATAATGGTTATTCATTAAATTTCAAAAAAAAAAAATGCTTTTTAACATTAGAATTAATAACATCAACAATAATATTCATGATAACATAAATAATGATATTTCAAATGTTTATTATGCTTCTTTTCCATATATCAAAGAACTTACGCCGAAAATCATTAAAATTTTTAGAAATGAACCTGTAAAATTAGCGCTAAAACATGTTAAATCGATTGGTAATTTATATTCAATTCCATGTAATAATTGTGATAAAAAGTATATTGGACAAACATCACAAAATTCTAAAAAATAGAATTTCTGGACATAAATGTGACATAAGACTTCAAAAAAACACTTCTGCTTTATCTGAACATGCATATATTACTGGTAACATACCAAACTTTAATTAAATTAAAATTCTCCATAAAGGAACAAATTTAAATAAAAGGTTATTTTTAGAAAAATTATTCTTGACTGAATGGCACTAAAATTAACTTCGATATGTTGTGTTCTTTACGCCTGTCTAAGTGGTTCGGGACCGCTTATTAAGGATAGACTTTTCGTAAGGTAATAAAGACTTTACTCGACAAGATGCTGAATACCTCGATACAGTAACGAAGAAGACAAATATATAGGATAAAGGAATACAGAAAATTAATAATGCTAACCGTCTAACATACGAGAATATTCTTTTCTTTGTTACCCAGCAAATAATGTTGAACTGTAAGTGATGTTTTCGTATCTTCTCATATCAATAGATTTTAATAAATCTTGTAATTTATTTAATTGAAAAAACTATGCGTCAGACTATAGAAAAATCAAACAAGTGATTATTTTATGAGTAAATCGCAGTTATTAATATAGCTTATATTACGATGTATACAATATAAAATTGCGCAAAGTTGTTAATATTTATAGGTTCGCTTTGGAACAAAAAAAAATTGTAGCAAGTAACTGCAGACAATCTTATTCTTGGCAGAAATTGATACACAACACACTACTATCGGCAATATCAAAGCAAGATGAAGTGTATATTTCGCGAAATAAAGACATTAAAAATAAAAATCAAGTATACAGAGTGTAAACAAAATCGTTGTTTTTGAGGGCAACACCTTCATAGCAACTGCTATACAATACACTACTTTTGGAAATGTCAAAGTTTAGATCTGGGCATATTTCGCGAAATAGACAATAAAAATAAAAATCAAGAATTACCGGGTGGCTATTCAAAAATGCGTCATAGTTTTGAGGTCAACACCTTCACTCGTAGTGAAAACATCAACACTAAATTACATGTTTTGCTCGCAAATAAACATAAAAATGTTCGCGAAACTTGAGTTCTAACCATAAAAAAATGGAATAATCAGTTTGAATTACAAGTAATCCGTAAAAGGCAGCAATAGACTGGAGTTACACTAAATGAGAGCCACAACAAAATAACATTAGTGTGCATGTCATAAAATTTCAGTAAGTTTTCTCTTTTATTTTTTTTTTATTTTTACTGAAACTCAATTGAAATTTCGCGATGGCTTCTCATTTCTCAAAAGCGGTTTGCCCTTGTAGCGTAGTAAAAACCCATGGAAAAGTCGCGTCCTTCTCGAAAAAAAAAATTTTTGAGGTATAACCAGGCCAAACATTTATGGCATTATCGAATACGTCATTGGACATCCTAAAAGGCCATTTACGACTTTTTTTAACGGTACCGATTTTTTTAAAATCGAAAAATGTATAAACTTTGTGAAAATAAAAAAACGGGCTTTTTATTACTTACTAGGCAATATCTTCGGAACTGTTTGACATATTTTAATTATTTTTTTTTGTTTGAAAGCTGACACATTAGCGCATGTGACAGCATAAAAAATATATAAAAACAAGTTTTGTTTAAGAAAGAAATAAAAGGGAATCTAATAGTTTCATTTTCCTGGTGATGCCTTTTTGACGAATCGGAAAACTTTTTTATTTTAAAGAATTTCGATACATCGTCTGCGAACAAAATGAAGCCAGAAGTATGAAAATGTTTTCTAAAAAAACTGCTACAATATACAATTCATATTTTAGGTAATATTGAAAGTTCAATAGAGTAAAACATTGCGCGCTGGTTGCTATGCGGCCGCAGCGATAACACCGCGTCATCACGCTCGCCAGTGTGCAGTATAGTAACACAAAGGTCGTATGTTGCAGAATTCGGATTTGGAGCTATAAAAAAAGGAAATGAATTGTTTATTATGTGGACAGTTATTAAACGATAATGACAAACTCGTCGTGCGAAAACCCACAAAAAAAAAGGACTGGAAATGATTGTTAATGCCGCAGAAAACAGAAAGGACTATTTTAGCTAATATATTTCACAGAATAAGGAATCTATTTTAGGCGGCTGTATTAAAGTTAAATATCACGTGGCTTGTAGGAAATCATACACTAGTGAACAATAGTTATTTGTTTTACTAGGCAGCAAAGTAGTAGCTTGACTGCCGCGGCTAAGGAATTCAGCTAAGGCAGTCAATCTAATTTGCTGCCGAGTTGAACATATTGTCTGATTAATCCGCAAGGTCACCGGGCACTTATAAATTATATTTAGATTTCATAACGTTTCTCAACAGTTAAAAAGAATATCAAATATTTTGCCAATTCATGAGCCCAAAGCAGAAATGTTTATACCATTATAATAAAATATCTGGATGTAGGCCGAGATTATCTCTAGGTAAACTAAATTTCATTTAAGCTGAACTAAATTTCATTTCATCTGGTGCACTATGCACTCTGTTGAGAAACAAAATGCCAAAATTTGTAAAGACTTACCGGTTTGAATAGAGGTTAATTACTGCCTTTTTCTTACTCCACACGAATTGCAAATCAGGCACATTTTTCGTATATGAAAAAGAGTGTCACTATTTCTTGTTTTAGAACTAGTAGGAATATTTTCATGTAAAGTGTTACTTATTTCACAAGCAGAAGATATATTTTATTCACTGGTATATGCTTTCCTACAAGCCACGTGATATTTAACTTTAATACAGCCGCCTAAACTAGATTCCTTATCCTTATTCTGTAAAATATATTTGCTAACATAGCCCTTTCTCTTTTCTGCGGCATTAACAATCATTTCCAGTCCTTTTTTTGTGGGTTTTCGCACGAGTTTGTCATTATCGGTTAATAACTGTCCACATTATAAACAATCCATTTCCCTTTTTTTATAGCTCCAAACGAATTCTACAAAATTATGGCTGCACACTACGACCTTTGTGTTACTGTAGTGCACACTGGCGAGCTCGATGACGCGGTGTTATCCCCGCGGAGGCCTAGCAACAAGCGCGCAATGTTTTACTCTATTGAACATTCAATATTACCTAAAATATGAATTGTACATTGTAGCAGTTTTTTTAGAAAACATTTTTATACTTCTTGCTTTATTTTGTTCGCAGACTATGTATCGAAATTCTTTAAAATAAAAAAGTTTTCCGATTCGTCAAAAAGTCATCACCAGGAAAACGAAACTATTAGATTCCCTTTTGTTTCTTTCTTAAACAAAACTTGTTTTTAAATATTTTTTATGCTGTCACATGCGCTAATGTGTCAGCTTTCAAACAAAAAAAAAATAATTAAAATATGTCAAACAGTTCCGAAGATATTGGGTAGTAAGTAATAAAAAGTCCGTTATTTTTATTTTCACAAAATTTATACATTTTTCGATTTAAAAAAAATCGGTACCGTTAAAAAAAGTCGTAAATGGCCTTTCAGGATGTCCAATGACGCATTCAATAATGCCATGAAGGTTTCATCTGGTTATACCTGAAAAAAATTTTTGTAACTATTTTTCGCCCTATTTCGCTGCGCTATTGAGAATTGTTGCCGGTAGAAGCATTTGACTGGTAAAAGAGTTTCTAGGGCGCTTCCCAACCAAAATAACCCAAACTAAACCCTGGGCAGTATCTAGCGTCACTAATAGGATTTACTCATTGAGAAAAAAACATATTTCAGATCGCATGTATTGCAGAGGTAATTTTTTCCAGTAATGTGATGGAATTCTCTATAATTTTCTGCAATGGAAAAAGTAGACTAATCTTAAGAGATCTTCAAGATATTCAAACCAATACAATTAACTGTACATAGTTAATTTGCGTAACGAAACGAAGGTTCACCCCAACATTTTTTCAGATAGGAACTTTTAAAGGACTCAATATGTTTCCGGAAAAATCAATTTTTACTCCTTCGGATTATTTAATTTTCCGCTATCTTCTATGAAACTGATCAAAATTTGGGGTAATCTTCGATCTTTCAGAAGCTATTGACTTTCAAACAGGACACATTTTATTCGCCACCCGGTATTTTACGACAAAATACATATAAAGAATAGTTTATGATAAAAATTAATGTTAAACATTGCATTGTAAGTCAAATATAATTATATAAAAAAAGCAAAGACATTACCCTTATACTTTTTCCAGCATTATTTTTTCGCTTTCTGATTTGAAATCGATTCTCGTTTTGCAAAGTCAATTTTATTGCACTGTCTGTACTGCACAATATAATAAAAGAAGGATAATCGGCAAGGTTTGTATAAATAAGCGGGATAAATATTAGAAGGCAAGATTCTATTTCTGAAGAGCAACGTCTGACGACACGTTGTTACATTGTTTGAATCCACACTGCAAACCACCTCTCCGTGTTATCTCACAGTGACTCAAAATGCAATAAATATAAAATGTTTACTTACGGGAAATGTTTGGGACTATCCATAGGTCCATTACACTCCTTACACTTCAAACCTTTAGTAACATTGTAGAATAAAGTAGTGAAATTAATGCCCTCGGCATCACAAGGGTATTTGTCCATTTTAGACTTTGGAACCATAACACCATTCCTTGGAGCAACCCAAGGTACCAAACCGGTTTTACCTCTTTGGGATGCATGCATTTTCGTTTGGTGGTCTTTAAGGACGTCTTTCTGTACAAACCACAAGTTACATTTTCCACATCTGTAAAAAATTATATAACTAGCATAATATCTACAAAGTTTTGTCAATAAACACAAATTATTAAGGAACTACACCTTTAAATTAAGCCTGCGCCCTAGACACCCTTTGGATGTCCTATTCCCGGTATGATGCCCACGTAGAAACCAGATATGTTTTTGATCCAGTATAAAAGAATCAAGAAATCCTTAAAATAGTGAGTGACATTATCCGAAAATGTAATTTTAGTCAAAACGACAGATGAACCTCAAATTTTAGTTTATCAGGAATAATGTCATTTGCAATTATATCGAAGGTATTCTGAAAGATAGAGCTTTAATAGTGATTTCATTGGCGTTTTTTTTCAAGAAAAATATTACATCCTTAAGTTGTGACTAACCCTTGGTACTGGGTTGACGTTTTTTTTGCAAGAATAATTTCATATTTTAAAAACGTAGAAAAAACCGCCAAGACTGTTATTTATAATAATCGCTTAAATGTTTTGTGACTGTCTTCTTGCTAAGGTACGTGCTATATTGTTTATAATTAAAATGAAACGTTATATTTGGGAATATGACACTATTCCTCATCTAAAATAAATAATATAACCCTTGAAGACAAATTCAGTAACAACTTATACAAATAACTCATTGTTCGCGAAAAAGTTTCTAAATATTAGATATCACACCATATCATACTTTAACATCAGTTGTATTTTACGCTTAAAAGGCAAAACGATTTTCTTACAATTTTTTTGCAAAATGTGTCTGTTCGTAAGATAGTTCAAAATTATTTTTTGTTACATAATTTTTAAAAGTTTTTGCTAATACGCTTAGGTATAGACAGTTTTCTTTTTCAATATGAGCGTCTTTTGTATATAAATGACATAATTTTTTTCCTTTTCAAATTGGAGCATTTTAGGGCTAAGCATATGCTGAAGTTGGTAAAACAAACAGATGGTCTTCCAGTAATAAACACATTATTAGAAGAGACATTATGTGGTAATTAACAAATTAAAAATAATGGTTATTCTAGAAAGATCATGGGAAATGGTTTTCGCAAATATGTCAGTGTAATGTAAGCAATATTGTGTAAAGTTATAATTTGTGCAATATTATTTTTTCATAGTAACGAAGCCAGATGAACAAAAGAACATCGATATGAAAGTTCACGATTCTACTGAACATTCACTGCATTGACGAGAAGTAAATCACATGTAAAATTAGAAAATGTTTTCGTCTATATTATATTATTATGTAGATATTTAACCGAAACGCTCTCTTGCTGACACGAATACAGAATCAAAAATACAGAGTTCTAAGAGTGAAGATAGTAAACACAATAATTCCCAATGTTTAAAGGAAAACAATTTTGGCCAAACTGATTCCAGCCCAAACTCTTTATATGGAAATAAAATCCTAATTGGCTCGATATATTTTGATCTTTAAACACGCTAGATTTTTTTTGCCTTTTCAGTCACAGAAGAAATATAGACAGAAAGCTTTCTCAAGAATCTTGATATCAATATAATATATCAATTTAAGTGGCGTATTTTGTAAAACGTGTCAATCAGCAGACAGTAGCCTTGGAAGCAAAAATGCACTTTATTTTACAGTCAACGAAAAAAAAATCGTGCATGCAAGGTATTTTTTTAGATCAACTTTAAGTCTACTTATCAGAACACTATTTTCCAAAAGGAGAGATTCTTTCATTAAACTCTCGTAGGATGCTTGCCAACACTAGACTTTCCTGCTATTAGCCAGCACATTAACGGCATTCCAAGAATTGAAAGTTACTTCTGTAGAGCCGATACCGCAAAACAATTATACAAGAGGGAAGTGTAGCTAATTTGCATGTTCAGGAATATCAATGGAATTCACCGCATTTTCGTTTGCGAGCTTAATTTGGCCTTTTCTAGCCACAAAAATACCAATATAAAAATTCCACAGTCTTCCTTGCCTTGACAGGAAAATGAGAAAGAAGAACGATAAAAACAGCTTCAGTGTAATAGTAGTCTATGACTTGCAAATGATTTACAATGTCGAAGGTAATTTATCAAACTTCTATTCAGAATTATCAATCCAAGTTTTACTGTTATAATCTAAAAAGTAATAAGTTTGAATGTTTGGTGTTGCATGAAGATAAAGGGAATAGAGTGGTAAATGAAATCGACTGTTTTACTTATGAACATATAAAAAATTCTTAATAGTGGTAAAAAGAGGGAGAAACTGGACGTACTATTTTACTCTGGTAACTGTTGTGAACAATGAAGACACCATTTTTCTACACCTATACTTTAACTGATTTATTAGACATTTACTACCAGTATCATAATGAAGCTCATTATGACACTGACGTTTCATTATTAAACTGGGTTATAACCAATCAAAATTCAACATCACAGATTTATTCAGTCAAAATTAAAGTTTATAAATTATGACAGTTTATAGACAATTTACTTAGCTTTAAAAATTAAAGATTGGTTTTCATTATTATGAATGGCCGCAAAAAAATAGTGTATGCAACTCACATTTAATGGCTATTAAGACCCACGCATTCGTTACGACACTCGCCTTCGGTTCGTATCGTAACTCTCATGCTCATGTCTTAATAGCCATCATTAAATGCTCATTGCATAATATACTATTATGATTGCCATGTATTTACAAGCGGTATTAAAGTTAATTTTTTTTATTCTAATAGACAGAAATTTCTGATCAAAGGGTTTAACGCACATTCCGTTATTGAAAGGCGAATAATAAGGGCTCTTCAATGAAGGCCTATCTTTATATGAATTCATACGTATCAATGAGATGGATCATGAGTCTTTAAATACGGAAAAACAAGTCATTTAAATTATCCAAAGTTAAAATACAATCGATACGATTTACAATAATTCTAGTGTCTTTTTTACTAAAAACTCTTATAGTGATGCCGAATTTCATAACGTTGACATTAATAAAAAAATTTAATAGAAGATCTAACAAATCTGACGAAGCAACATCAGGAAATTCTGCAACTATAAAGAAAGTATACCAACGTAAGATATGAATTTTCGACGAAGAGAAGGACTTGCTAAATTTGCTCCAAAAATATATTGTTCCTGAATTTTAGAAGCCCTTTTACATCAGTCTGTAATGTTGAATTAAAATATAATTATAATTTTTGCACCTGTTTAATTACTTACTACTCCAGTTGACTACGTTCCTGTTTTACTTTAGGTGTTAAAATTTTTTTATTTGTATCATTACACACTAAATGAGATTTAAAAATACATTTTGGATTTTATTTTAAAATTATATTTGTCTTAACGTAATGCATGGTTTTCGTTTAGGAATAATGACACAAATTTGTGAAATTACAGTTTGTAAAATAATAAATCAATATTTCCTATAAAGTTTTTTTGCTGCGAACAAACTCTATTAACGATAATAAATATGTATGCAACTACTATAGGAATGTACCACTGGATATTTAAGATATTAAGACTTATGTATTTATAAAAATTATATAATCATGAAATAATCGATTTTCGAATAATGAAACTATTCTCAAGAAGCACCGATATTATTTAAAAAATATATTTTTTGAGTGCGCATTCTGTAAATTAGGTCTTCTATCCACAGCTTGTTTAATATAATTTGTCATGATTTTAAGCAGATAATAATAATTCCAACAAATGAGATCACAAGTTAATTACTTTGATCCAGGTTATATTGACAAAGAGCAGAATTATACTGAATTATATTATATACGAATATCCCTGATGTAGGTAATCAGTAAAAAGTACCCCGCCCTTATTAAAGAAAAAGTAAGGGAGACATTTGCCGGGAGGAGGTTTCGAGCGAATTATTTTTTTCTTAACATCTTGGATCTGGTCTCTGGAGCATAATAATAAGTTTAATGTTCATCCTTCGTAACAATACAGAATGCCATCTTATAAATGACTGCAGCGTGGTAATATATATTACATAACGAGTATTGAAAGTACTTTCCAAAAAATGAGGTTTTTCGCACGAGGCGTTAGCAGAGTTTGGAAATGCTCCTAGTTTGAAAACGTACTTTCACACGAGTAATGTACACGATTTTTCCTACGACCACCTATGAAAATTACAGAAATGACACTCTTTAGGTTCTTAAGAAATCGATTATATCACACGGACGGTGAAAACAACTTTTCAAAAGTACTTAGCGTGTCATCTTCATCTGCAAAATGAAAGAGCCAAATCAAATAACCTGCCAATTAGTGTAGTGCTGAAAATACTTTCCAACACCCGTGCGATATGTAAGTATAAGGCGCTTCTAGCAAGGTTAACTGTGATTGTAGGAAAACAACAGTTTTGTTTTTTGCTTAAAAATGGATTAATATTAAGTTATCAATGTGATAATTATTGTGATTATCATACCTTCTAGCATATTGTTTTCTCTGATGTTTCTGCAAATGTTGAATGAAGTAATGCATATTTTGGGCAATATTCCTCGACGAAGAAAAGACAGTGGTCGATTTTAGGCAGAACGGACACTGAATAGTAGGGCCGTTATCATGCTGTTTGTAAAAATGATCAATAGCTTGCTTGTGATTTGAGCATCTGAAAATGAAATATTATTAAATCTATATGTAAATACAGGTGTGGAAAATGTTTTTCTAAGCATAGCCAAATAATGAGTTGGAAGCTGAAAAAAGCAGAATGCACAACTGTCGGAAATCCAACATCGATTGGCTATTGCCAGATTAATATTTTCCAATGTTTCTCATTGTGCTCTATTGTAGGTTCTTGCAGGTTTTCGATGTTCTTCTTGAGCTTCTCTATTTTAAGGGTAGTGTCAGATCCCTTGCGTAAGAACGATACATTTTTGTCTGTCCGCAGTACGGCCGTCCTAATAAAGAACGCAGTAACTCAATAAAACTTAGTTTCGACATAATTAAGGTTAAGTAATAAAAATTGTTATTTTGGATTAAATTTTAGACTTTTTTTGATGTACAGTTAATGCATTTTGTTAAATAATGATTAGCCTTAATGCGCTATAGCTTAGTATTCTATTGATTGCCGAGAATGCTAACGATAAATGGAGTATAAGTCATTGATTGGCATATCTTGCTGCGTTTTTGCTTAAATTTCTCTGTCGTTCTGCAATAATTGGGATAAATTAGAATTCCTAAATTAAAATGTTTTTGTAAATTGTCTTGTTTTTAAAAAAATATTTTTTCTTCTTAAAAACTGTAGATTGTAGATTATAGTTTATATTTTTAATTAAGACAAGGAAAGTTAACGTAAAAGTTTTGTAAGCAGAATTATGGGTCTGTAAATAAGTGATTGATATACGTATGTACTTTTAATGCCTATTTGTTTATTAATAATCTATTTAAACAATCAAAATAATACATATTAATAAAGAAACTAAACAAACGAATGTGAAAAAATAATACTAAAATATATAGGTAAATAAGTAATAGTTACATAACTAATTAATTTATTCAAAAGATTGGTTGAAATCATTAGATCTGGTACTTTGGGTAAGTTTACCCAAAATACTAGGTTGTCCTTCTTTATAAGCAATCATTTTTTTATTATATGTATATTTTTACCCCTTGCATTGTCTTTGACATTTGGCAACGAAATGCATTCATTTTCTAGATTAACTTTTAGAAAATGCCATAATTCATTTAGGTTAGTTAATCTTGTATCGTATCTTAAACAATATATTACAAGGTTCAGCTTTTAATGTTGTTATACTTGACAGGTAGGGTCGCGGTTCAAGTTTTTTAAAGCTTTAATTGGGAAGATGATCCAAATAGTCATATAAGTTCTCTACTTTAAACTCAATCACATTTACCTTGCCCAAATTAGATTTATGGGCCACATTTTTCAGGTCCTTAAAGTCACATCTGAAATTTCATAGACAGTTCAACCTAATGATAAGCTACCAGTGCTTATGAAAGTGTGGCCAGTTTCAAAATAGTTTATCGTTATTTCTTGTATATTTATTTCTCGTGAATTTACAAGGTAAGCAAGAAAGGAAAACAAGGTTTTAAAAACTATGCAGAATAATTATCTAGTCGCAAGCTGATTTTTTGGCATCTCTGCATTCCAAAAAAAAATCATAAAATGGACTCATCTTCTCGCTATGCAGTCGTGCCATATAACAGCATCCGGCTTTAAAGCACTTTGTTTTGTTCCAACTGGGACAAAGATTCACTAAAAGAAATTATTCTTGGTGTAAAAAGTTATTTTATATTGTTCTGGTTCTGCGAATCTGCGGAAAAATAGACGTCATGTTCAGTTCAGCATCAGATCTATATAAATGACAGGATTTTTTAAAACTTTGTTGATAAGTACACGATAATCCTGACATTCTTCACAATTTTCCGTAGCACGATCGAGATTTTTAAATACTGCACAATTTTAGCACTTTTCGTGCCCAAGCTTCGTGAACTGAAGTACTGCATTATACCATAGGAAAGCATGACGTTATTCCGGTTATTCGTGAATACTCCTAGTGAGGTAGGCATCAACGTTTCTCAAAATTGCTGCATTTCTACTTAGCAATAGACACTACTGCATTTATTCTTAGAAAGGGGTGACGTTTCCTGCCTTGAGTAAGGTAGTAAGTAATTGGCATACTACTGCGATTTTTTAATAGGAAGGAGATGACGTTTTCCCAATCTGTTAATCATTATAATGTAGTCAATTTAAAAGATACTGCATTTTCTATTAGAAAAGGCAGTTAATGCATTTATTCTTAGAAAAAAATATTATACAGTCACGACATAACTAGATTCTGCAAATAGTTATTTTTAAGTATTGGATATTTTTAAACGTGTTTTTAAACTTAACATGTAAAATTTAAATATATCTGAATATATAAATAACTCAAAACTATCAAAAATCAACTTGTATGCACCTTTTATTAGGACGGCAGAATAATAGAATGATATTGTCGCTTATGTTTACATGTAGCTTGTATACACTTCTGTTTCTATTTTGGACAACTGTCTTCGTTTTCTTGTATTTGTTCTCATAGAAGTGCCTGGCTCCCTCTATTAGTATTTTGTTGGGTCAGCAGATACGACTGCCGCTAGCGGGGCCTTATTTTAAGTAATCCGTGAGTTTTCAGCCACTAGTGTTTCTTACATAGATAAACTACCTGATTAGAAAAACTAAGCTGAGGATCCAAGAAAATACCTAAATATTTTATTTCAGAAACAAAATCAATTTTAGAGCCATTTATATTGAGGACTAATCCCAACTCGGCATATTATATTTTTGAACCATGTATTTTGTTTTTGATGTGTTCAGTTTTAATTTATTTTGGCAAAGCCAGTTATACATGATTTTTGGTTCGTTGTTAAGAATATTTGACATTTCTCTAAAATTATGGCCTGCTACACAAATAAGGGTATCATCCGCAAATAAATTAATAAATGTTTTTTTTAATACTACACAAATATCATTAACATAAACAACAAAGAGTAGAGGATCCAGCACACTCCCTTGCGGGACACCCCATTCGTTTTCCCTTTTACTTGAAAGCTTATTGCCTACTTTAGGTATTTAATACCTGTTACTTAGATAGTCCTTTATCCAATCCATTACACCATATAGTTCTAATTTTTTTATAAGGATACCACGATCAATTGTTTCGAAGTCTACAAACACGCCAAGGACCACTTTATCTTCATTTATCTCCTTACGCCACATTGCGCACACATATTGCAGCGCCGTCTCACAAGAATGTTTGTTTCTAAATCCGGACTGTCCCACAAATAGTAATTGATTACTCTCAAAATAATATCTTAGTTGTTGACATGCAATCTGTTTCAATGATTTTATCCACTACAGGTAGTAAATTAATTGGCTTAAATTCGGCTCGAGCCTTAGGTTTGGACACCTTGGGTATGGAAACTATAACACTGGTTTTTAACTCACTTGGTATCTTTCCTGTTTGTAAAGAGGAATTCACAATATAAAGAAGAGTATAACCTATTACACAGAAGAGGTCCTTTACTAATTTGATATTTAGCTGATTCATCACTGGTACTTTTATTTTTAAAACCATACACAGTTTTTTAAGTTCCGAGGAACTAACAGGTTTAAAGTTAGCAAGGCTTAGTACATATTTTTTTCTATATTAGAATTCCAGTAAATTTTTTGTATATTATTTGAAATTTCACCTATGTTATCAGCATAAAACGTATTAAAACTTTCTTCCATTGGTCCATCATACTTTCCACAGTCTATATCAGTGAAATCTATTTATCCACTGTTATTTCTCACCAGGTCTTTTAGTGTTCTCCAGATTTCAGTCATCTCCTGATGATGCTAACATGGTTAGCGAACCGCGCGTCGAGTGCAAAAGTGCTGCTTCGGTATTGTGGATAAAACTCTGTTTTAGAGCTTTTGAATGATATTTATTAAATGCAAGTATACGATGTTTACATCAGTAGAGGTGTAATTCCAGTTTGCTCCTATTAATTCTTCTATTACGTTAGAGATGGCATGACAAGTCAAATTTCTCTTGTAAATAAACTTTTTTTGGACAGGGGTGTCCACAAATTCTAATCTAATACCAACTATTTCATGGTCACTTAACAATGGAAAATCTCTTGGAACTTCGCTGACATAATAATCATTGCTAATAATGTGACCAATTAGTGTGGGCGACTCATTAGTAATTCTTGTTTCTTTTTTGACAATTTGTGTAAGTCCAGCTGCTTCTATAATTTTTATTAAGTTTTTGCATCACTGTCGTTCTTTATGAGGTCTATATTCAGATCTCCCAAAATCACGGTCTTTAGCTTATGAAAAATGTCATCATTAAGTTTTAGGTAATTTAAAAACTCTTTACAATTTCCATTTATGGATCTGTAAATGCACCCTTATAAACAGTGCCCAATAGTTGTAATCAACTGCCTCATTGCAAGTTACTGTAAAGTTTAAGCCATTTTTTATGTATATAAGGGTACCCCCAGTGTGTCTGCTGTTTGAGTAGCAAAACACTGCATGATAACCAGCTACAGACACTTCTTTATCATCAATTTCTTGGGTAATATGGGTTTCACTTACACAAACAATCAATGGGTTTCGACTCTGCAACAATTGTTTCACCTCTAGAATGTATGATGTGATTCCTTGGATGTTTCGTACATGTACAAAGGCTTTACTCTTCCTTTAGTTTAGGGCATTCTCAAAAATATATTTATCTGAAAAAGAAACGCGTTTAACAATGTAAAATAACATTGCAGGGGAACTATTACATTAACATATGCACATTTCACAAGGTCATTACATTTAAATACAACAATTAAAATTGACAAATTATTTCTTTCGCTACAATACGCACCTTGAAAAATTATATTTTAGATTTATTACACATTTTATATGGACGTCTCGATATTCTGTGAGTTTTTATCTGTCTTGAATTGGCCGTGTGTCTAAAAAGTGAGGATTGTTTTTTGAAATTAAGGGTATAGTGATTTTAAAATGTTAAAACAATAAAATTATTTAATTTTTCCTATTGTGTAGTTAGTATGATATTATTGTATATTTGGCTGAATGATAGGACTCATTCACAGCATTTTTTTCATTCCTTTTTTTTTAATTCCTTTATTTCCAGCTTACGATAATTACGGTCTTTGGTTAGGATTTTGGTCTCGTTATAATTAAACGAGTGCTTCGTACTTCTTTCAAGTTCGCTAAGTGATCTTGTAGCGTTTTTTTTGTATATTTGTGACTATTAAGTTTATTTTTAAAAAATTGGCTGGCCATTGCTATATATTTTTTGGACAATCAGTACACATAATTGAATACACGTTTGAATTTTTCATGAGCGGTGTGTTAGCTTTTAATTTTGTAAACAAGGAGTTTAGTCTGTTATCGCTCTTGTGACATGCCCCTATGTCATACTTTCCTAATATATAGTCGATTTTTTCGGAGAGTCTAGTTGTGTACGGTAATGCAATGTACTGTTTTCCTTCAGGCTGAACTAATTTTTTTAATTCTTAATACAAGAAGAGTTGTTATATAATTTGTATGTCCTTTTGCTTATCAATATCACTACATGCGAAATTATTTGAAGTAGCGTTTCCTTCATTTTTTTAGGTGAAGGTCGGAATTCAGGTGGGGTAAGAGCAATGGCACGGTCTACTAAGCCTATTATATAACACTGAGTCTATGATTTTTTGAGTGGTTTGAAATATTGTTTAGATATCTTCCGGACCATGTTGGTTTAGTGTACCATAAGCAAACATGAAGAAAGTACGAAGCACTCATTTAATTACAACGAGATCAAAATCCTAACCAAAGACCGTAATTATCGTAAGATAACAATAAAGGAAATGATTGAGGTAAAGAAAGAAGAAATTGCTGCTCATAGGACTGACGCGGTAAATTTGAGCCAAATATACAATAATATCATACTAACACAATAGCAAAAATAAAAAAATAATTTCATAATACCTGTCTGAAAACTACCATTTTCGATGTCTCTGTAGAGCAAAGAAATTAAGTCTTTCCTATGCGCCCGCACGGGAAAAAGTTTTCTAGTGCGGGCGCACGGGAAAAGTTTTCGCGTTCCCTAATTTCAAGTGCTAAATGTGCAGTTATTTAGTTACAAAATAAGCATAAAGTATAATCAATTGGGTTAAAATTATACAGCGGTGCAGTCTACAAAATTAATCTAATACAATCTAGCGTAAATAGTCTAATTTTAAGTAAAATTATTTTAATTATTATGACCTTACTTGTCACAAATACATCAAAACTAGGTGCCTGTTCAATTACAATAAAGCATACAGACACATTTTCAAAGCAACGCTTGATAAATATTAGATACCTCTGTCTTGCTTACCTTGCAAGTTTGACGTTTGCTTACATTTTAATTCAAAGTGCATTATGACATGATTTTGGATACCTACATAAAGTTATAATAATTTTATGTTTTGATTTCAGAGATGTATTATGAAAAATATCGTTCATTACACGTCCAGAAACAGCTTTCCCGGGCTTGCACGACTGCCGGTGTTCGGCTACGTATCACACCAGAAAGTCTCGTGCGCGCACCGTAAAAGTCTAGTTTCCGGACTGGTAATGAAATATACTATACCCTACACCCTTACCATTCTAAAATCACTATACCCTTAACTTTCAAAAACAATCCTCACTTTTGAGACACAAATGAACCGCCATAAAAACCAATTCAAGACACATATAACAACTCATAACATCGAGAAGTCCATAATAAAATGGATAATAAATATCAAATTCTGACGCATTTTAATTATGTCTATGGAAATAAACTATTTGTATTTGTATAAATATAATTTTTCAAGGTGCGTATTGTAGCGAAATAAATAATTTGTCAATATTAATTGTTATATTTAAATGTGAAATGTGCATGTGTTAATGTAATAGTTCCGCCCTGTAATGTTATTTAACATTGTTAAATACGTTTTTTTTTAGATAAATATATTTATGAGAATGCCCTAAACTAAAGGGCGAAACGTTGTATAAAAAAATATGTTTCAATTTATGAAGCTAAACCTAAGAATAACAAAAACAATTTTATAAAAAAAAACGGTTCAAGAAAAGTACAATACAACTACTCACTTGTAACCGCATGTGCCACATTGATATGGTAATTCAGACGGACAATGCTCCTTTGACATATGCTTGCCTAATACGAATGGATTCATATATTGTGTTTCGCAGATTAGGCAAACAAATCCATTGTCATGTTTCGTCTCGGACGGATGTGCAGTAGCTAAAAATGTGAAGAAATAAAATTAATAAGTTCAAATCCATACTACCAAAAAAAAGAAATTTAGCTACTGGCCCCTTGTTTACTAATATTGATACAATTTGTTAACGAATGAATACAATTCCATACGAAAGTCAATATTATAGCAAATGACACAAATTTTGCGTTTACGATCTACTTTTCGGTACCAAAGGCAACAATTTCCTTCAAAAGATTAATTTTACCAATGAAGCGAACTTTGGGAATAATAATAATGCAAGCCTGGATGATAGATAACGATCATGAGTTTAAGTCTTTAAGCGTTAAAGTAAAAACTATGTAGTATTTCGAGATAAAAACTGTAATATGTAATATTGTAATCTACTTCTACTATATATACGAATAAAATTCACTTACAAGTAGAGAGTTGTTCAATAGAATATTTTTTATACTCAGTTTAAAGCTTCCGATGTGCGCTTCATACGCAATGCGTGTAAAAAAATTATCAGCCATAAGTTTTTACATACAGGGTTTTTCATACAATTTTCTAATTTGATAAATGTTATCCCAGAAAACCATGAGTTGATTTATGAGACTGTAAATTGATCTATATTTTTCAGAGAGCCACAAAATAGTTATTTATGCAGCAAGTGTGTAAAGTGAATGGGAATATTGTCACATGAGCCGTAGGCTCATGCGATAATCCCATGAATAAAAAAAGGGTACTTTACGCATGAGTAGCTTACAAAATTCTTTCTGCTACCGAAAAATATATTAAAATACTTTACGCACTAGTGCGTAAAATAAATTATTTTACGCACTAGTGCGGGGATCATGTATACGGGTACTTCCGGTGTACAAATAACATATATATTTTTAAGTAGGTCCCATTGTTTATTGAATTTATACAATAGCTTAATAAAACTTAGACAATTTACTAGTGTAGGAAATCTAAATGAACCAATTACAGACAATTTGATTTATCTGCGCTAAATAAACTCATGTTTTAAAATTACTAACAAATACTCCAGATTTAATACCTTTTTTCTAGATAAACCAGTTTATTTAGCAGGTTTTTGTCAGTGTAGTAGTATTTATAATGAAATGAAAATATATATTTAATAAGTATTTAATAGAAGAAATTAGTTATTAAGCTACTTTTTGAATATATGTAGTCATTAACCAGTTATCTGTCATATTTATGTTTCAGTTATTTTTTATTTGTCCCAAAAATAATGAAAACTAATTTATTTTTAGGCTAGCAGTGGGATTATTTAATTTTTCTTTTAACCATTGAGAACTGGAAAACCCTATATGCCACAAAAATGTTTAAATCAGGATAAAATTGTGTATTTTTGGTGTCTCATAAGTTCCGTGTTCAAATTTGAAATTATTCAGAAAATAAGTTTTGGAAGTTTTATTTAAATATTTGCTGCTTAATTAGCTATTTAAGATATAAGTGTGAAAAGTATTCGTTTAAGGCATGAGTATGAAAATTTACGGAACGAGAGAAGCGAGTTTCGCAATTCATACGAGTGCCTTAAACGTACTTTTCACACGTATGTCTTACAAGATTTTTTCTACGAGCATAATGAACATTGGCTTTTTTTTAAATTACTTCTGTATATTTACCTGAATTTGTCGTTTTGATTATCATAACAATTAGATCATCATGGTGATCCTATGTTATTTATTTCAAATTGTTTTTTTTATGTCAGTAAAGTTGACAAACCGTATGTAATTCGAAAAATTCTGCCTCAAAAAGTTATATCCAAGAACGTAATGGAGAGAATGGACTCTTCAGACATAGAAAACAGTGATTTAGCTTCATCAGACGTAGAAGAATCTGCGAGAACAGCCATGAACAGACAGATATATATTTAAGCAATCAAAAATAACATTATCAATGCACCGTCGCGTCTAAGGAAAACCAAACTCAGAATCACATGTGGATGATTGGTCTTCTTCAGGACAGGAGTCACTAGCAGAGAAATTAGCCAAAAATAGCTCAAGTAAAATTGCCAATTTGCAACCTTAAGGCTTCTCAATCTGTGTCGAATCAGTGGAACGCCTATACTTCTATGGTGTTCTCAGTTTCCTGGTGGCTACTATCACAAGTTTCCCTAGGGAATTGCTGTGCCCATCTCCCCTGACCGACTGAGTGTGCCGGAAGAATGAGAACCTTGGCACGTAGTGGACTTGTTAAACCCAATCCACTTGGCATCCCATGAATTCGTGACTAATAATAAAATGAAGAGACAGATATATATTTAAGCAATCAAAAATAACATTGTCAATGCACCGTCGCGTCGAAGGTAAACCAAACCCAGGAGCCCCCTCCCAGTGTGTATAAGCTTCTGGATGATGGAATTGGACAGGGGCAGATCACAAGAACAGATTAGTTTAACTCTCCCCCGCTGACTTCCAGTGACCTAACTGACAGCTTTATTAAATACACGGTAGCGACCATTGGATCAAATTAGGAAGAAACATTTTCTGCGATTCCGCCTGTTTAATATTAATAATGATGGGGAAGCGTTAAACTAGGCAAGAACCAATAGAGGCGGGTTAGAAACCGGAGCAGCGGCAATGAATCTGCGCGGGAGGCCTCTTCTTGGTCCACACTGAATCGCACTTGAATCTTAGCGAGCCTTGGGCGCCCACGGGGTGATTCCAACGGTCACAGCGCCGCCACGGGCGTGTAATGATCCAGTGTGCATTTGTCTACGAGTCATTTTTGTTTAAGTTGTATAGACTATATCTTACAGATAGTACAGACTTTACTTACCCTTCAAGGTTGGCACACGACGCGACGTTGCGACAAATTTGACCCCTAATTCAGTTGCAAGTCAACGTTGGTTACACCTTGTTGAATGGCTACAACACAGTTTCATCCACATATCCGAAACATAATTTTTGCACTTTTTGCGCATTTCGTCAACCATGTTAGCATCATCAGATGACTAAAACACCTCCTGATGATGTTAACATGGTTAACGAAACGCGCGTCGAGTGAAAAAATTATGTTTCTGTATTGTGGATGAAACTGTGTTGAAGTGCATTTTGCCAAAGGTTCCAAAGCCCAATTTACTGGTTAAATGAACAAAAATGCGGGGCCTATATCCGCCACTTTGTTAATGGTCGATAGTGAAGAATATAGACATTGGATATGATATTGGGATTGATGTGATATAATATACGCGAATTTGATCATAATATACATAATTTAATTCAAAATAATGTGTAGAGAACCTATTCAGAACAGTATTCTAAAAAATATTTTATACATAAATCCATTAGTTTTAAACACCGCTATAAGACAGATACAGGGTGTCAAAGTTAAAAAAATTGTTTCGAGTTTTTTTAGATATTTTCAAAAGTTTACAGGGCGCAAGCAAATATTTCGAAAACTATTAACTTTAGCGTTATTTGACAAGAGTACCTTTTTACGTAAAAAAGTCATAAGATTATTAATTAGGAGAGATAAGTCTTATTATACCTAGTGACAACAAGTTATTGCAGTTCAAAAGTAAGAAAAGTGCTGCTCGTAGCGCCCTCTATCCGA
>MU183880.1:33776-55942 GCA_016904865.1 Pissodes strobi | reverse complement strand
ATATATACAGTGTTGCTCAGCTATAACGAACCACCACCGGTAGTTCGTTATATCAGATTTTTAATAAAAGTTCTATATATGAGTTTTTCTCGATTTTATTGCAAGTTAACAAAACTTCAAGTTAACAAAGGCGAACGCTAAATTAGAAAATATATTTCTAGTAAACATGTAAAAACTAACATTTTTGCAGGAAATAAAGACTCTTAAATATGTATGTACATACACGGTGTCCCACATAAGAATGCACACTACTGGGATCTCTCAAATTAGAAGAGATGCAAAGATGATTAAATTAGAGAAAAGTTGCGCTTTGCTAAATCCTTCAACGTCATGTTTCCAAATCTAAAAAAATCCGATTATTTCCGAAGATATTTGGAAAAAAAAGCGAATTTTCCCGATTTCGTTTTTATTTTTTTCTGACTTTATTTGAAAAGATATGACAATGCAAATTTCACATTACCATTGCTTTTTTTCCTGCCCTTCAAGTTGATGTTATTAGATTTTCAATCTGACGTTTCGTTTCTTAACAACCATCATCAACTTTGTTTCTTTAAATAGTCGAAACACTCTCTTTCATTCCTAAAAAACTTTAATTTCAATCCTAAATCCAACAACATATCGCTCTTTACATTTATCCGACGTGTCGGATAAAAGAAACATCAATTCTATTGGATGATGATTACGAAGAAATGAAACGTCAGATTGAAAATGTAATAACATTAACTTTAAGAGCAGGAAACGTGGCAATGGTAATGTGAAATTTGCATTGTCATATATTTTCAAATAAAGTTAGAAAAAAATAAAAACGAAATCGAGAAAATTCGTGTTTTCTCAAATATCTTCGGAAGTAATAGGATTTTTTTAGATTTTCTCTAATTAAATCATCTTTGTAGCTCTTCAGGTTTACGAGATCCCTAGGTAACTGTGCATTCTTATATGGGACACCGTGTATAAATATACACGAAAACATGTTTATATAAGTTCACACAAAATGTATTATTATTATGTACTTAGACAAAAAATAATCAGTTATTTTGGGTCGAGTTGATCTTTTTCTTAAGATATCTTCGATAATTTTTTTCTCTAGCACGTCGCAGACATTTAAAACTTCTATATTTTCGGGACCAGCAAAATGCACATGACATGTGATCGTCCTCAATGCAGAGGAGTGCTTCTGTGGCGATTGGAATGTGGGACTGTGTTTCTTCAGCACAATCTTCATCAATTAGTTCTTCATTCCCGTTATGTAGTGACCAACCAATTCAGTATTATTTGGGTATTCAGTAGTGTCCAAAGCTTCATCTGCCATGTCATTCGCCAACGTCGAATTGTTCAAAATCTTAAACACTGTTTATTTCTTCCCACTTGGATAAATTAAGAGTAATTTTTTTTGACCATCAGCGAATTGTAGTGAATTCACTGGGCAAGTGGAAGTTCGTCATGTTGATCAAACTCGGATGCATCATAAAATCTGACATGCCGAAATCAGTTTTTAATTGTTTTCTGAGAAATATTTCTCCAAGCTGCATCTAATATCATAACTGCGTCCAGTATTGAAAGATTAAGAGGTACATTGTGATCATAAGCTTCAATAACAACCTTTTTCTGTAGTGTGACTTTTGACATCGAATGACTCCTTGGTCCATGCAAAATGACTGTAACATTCGGTGGTGCGCGGGGCGCATATTTGTAAACAGGAGACGCGTTATCCATTCGATTAATTCCGTCAATGCCCCAAAAACATTTCATATTTAGAAGACGAGTCCGCCCAAGACTGCCTGATACGTCTGCTGTTTACATAGCCTCTTAACGCAACAGTTGAATAGTTCCTGGGGTATCGTCTAAGAGCTGTCTATTTTCTTTATGCTGCGATGCTGCGTAGGCGTCGGTCGGTACTCGGTAATGTCGGTATCTTATTAGGAAAAAGTAACTTGTAGTTGTAGCTTTCAGAATTTCGCTCCATGTATTCATAAGCTATTTTGAAAAAGTAGCTAGCTACTTTCAGTAGCTTAAGCTACTATTGATAGGTGAAGTTATTTTTATTCCTAAAGCTACATTTACTATTTTTTCAAAAAAATACTGTATAGTTTGAAGTCGTTTGTGTCTCTAAAATCTCTTTATTCTTCAGAGGGACTCTATATAAACACAATCACGCTTAACGCAGCTCGGCTACTTTTTTAAAAGATAGTTAAGTTACTAATTACCTTAACTAACAATTTATATTGGCTTGTAACTTGTAGTTATAGCTACTTTTTTAAATAGTATGCCCAGCTCTGTATTACGGTTAAATTTTAAATTTTTTAAATGGAACAAGAAGTAGTGTTTTAAAAACTTTAGTTCGCTTTAAGAATGTGGTAAATTATTATTATTATTATTTTTTTTTTGATGAAAATATAAACTGACTAAACTCAACATTTTGGGTTTATAATTGATAGTGCATTGGTGCACCACTGGAATAGTATGGGTTAATAGAAATACTCAAGCCTAATTCGTCCTTTCCCTTTTGAAATGGGTATCTGATCTGGAAGATGTAACTAGAGAAACCTGGACCATTGAAAACATATTTATAGTTCCCACTACTGCACCGAGAAGTGTTTTTAAACGTATTTATAGGTGTCATTTAAATACGGCTGCAGAAGTTAGATCAACACGAACTAAACAAAAAAAGTCTAGGAATATTGATTGTCCAGCGAAATTTTTTATTACAATAAAGAAATTCTTTCAAAAGCCCAAGTCTCTTATAAAATCCGCAACTTCAGTAGAATGGCCTTGTTTAATAGAAATTTGTTTAACACATAATCATCGATTAAATCTTATTGGAGCACTTCGTGAGAGGCCTTTGGGATCAGCAGCTAAACAAAAATTACTGGATCTGTTTAATAGAGGTCATTCTCTAGCCACAGCTTACCATACTTATTGTATGGATGAAATGGAAGAAATGGGTGACGAGTATGAAAACTTCGCGCTTGATAGGCACCACATAACAACAAAAATGGATGTATCTAATTTGTGGAAAAGGAAATTTGAAGTGGATTTTGGTGAGCGTACTGGGTCTAATGTGTTGCTCAAGTTGGAGGAAACATTGGCTTCACATAAAGCCAAAGCTGGCATGTGCTATAAAATAATAACTTTACAGGAGAATTGCAGCTATATATACACCACTTATGCAACGTGCGTTAAAGATACCACAAGCAAATGAAACTATTTTTGTCGATGCATCCGGTAAATGTGATGTGTATGACCATAAAATATATTTTTTGTGGTACAAAGTGCGGCGGGAGGATTACCCGTTGGATGCATTTTAGCTAATTGCCAAAAAATTATCTATTTGTTCTTGCAGTTGAAGGATTGCTAGAAATAATGCCATCAAAAATTCGACCGACAGTTATCTTGACAGATGACGATTTAGGAGAGAGGAAAGTGCTAAGAAAACATTGGCCAGAAGCAAAATTGCTCTTATGCATTTTTCATATAAAGAAGGCGGTCTTGAGATGGATTTTAACGGCGAAAAACGGAATACCACGAGATTTGTCAAAAAAATATTACTCCCTATTTAAGGAAATTTTACGTTCCAAAACCGAAAATGAACTAAACGAAACCAAACGAAATTCCACTGACAACTGTGCCCACGAAAATTTAAAGAAATACTTAGACAATCTGTGCACTCGTAATGAAACTTGATGTATGCTGTACAGAACGCATTTGAAGTTAAGAGTAAGCGACACTAACTTTGGGTTTCCCAAAAGATGGTCGAAGCGTTGTTATTTTTTAGTGTTTTATTTTCCGAACTTTTGAACATTAATTACCTACCTAGACTTTTAATCCTTAATGATAAAGTTTTTTTTTAGTTATGCACTGTTATAATGTCCTATGGGTGTTTGTCTATTTTCCATGTCTATTTTCCAAAGTGTTTTGTCATAAGAAAATAGGTATCTTTCGTTTCACTCAAACTACTTACTTTTATACTACCTATTTTAACAAATACATACTTAGGTATGTAGCATTTAGAACTTGAATTTTTTGTCAAATATTTACAAAGAATAGGAAGTTTATGTTTAGAAAATAATAAAACTCTTATTTTTACCAGTATAATCCACTACCCACTAGATTTTGGTAAGTATATCAATAAGTATTTTAAATTATCGCAAGAAATTCAAAATAACAAAATATCTTATTAAAAAGTTTCAGGCAAAAATCCGTCGTCTGCTATATACAGCTCTTGATTCCGCAAACATTTTTGCAACTGGCACGTCTGCTGTTTACCAAGCGGTTTTGCCTCACTCGTCTGCTATATGCTACCCTACTTCGGCTCGCGTCTTATGCCGGACGCGTCTCCTGTTTACAAATATGCGCGCGGGGCAGGTATCAATCACTAATAAAATTTTTCTTTTCTTCTAAAAATGTTACTGGGAACCCAAGCTTTTTTGTTTGCATCATAGGATACAGGCAGTTTTAAACAGGTTTTAAAGCATCTAGGAGATTTTGACTTGCTAATTTACATCCATATTAGCACCAACAAGGACTGTAATTCTCTCCTTTGATAGTTTTTCTCCAGAGCATCGTTCTCCTTTGAATTTACGTCGTCGCCATTGAAAACGTCTTTTTGCTTGCAACTTCTTCGCATATTGGCAGTGGCGGCCCCTGCCGTGCGGCACAGGAGTACGTGCCCCCCAAAAATTCCATAAAAAAATCATAAAATATTAGACACCTATTCCTATTATGCCAATAATAATATTAATAATTATTTGTAAATTTTTTAGCATATTTAGCATTACCATTATCTAATTATCTACTAAAGTACTAGAGCAATTTACTAACATTCGCCCAGGTTCACGCGTCCTGATTTTACGTCACAGATTGCCATAAAGCACGTTGTATTCTATTTTGTTTACGAGGTTGCTATGGCAACGGCTGGTTTCACCGGCACCTGGAATGGCCGATTCGTACACATTCTTATTGCGTTCACGTGACGGCTTTCCTTTGATCTGTGATTTTTACCACTTGTCGCGTTTGTTTTGACTAGAGTGTTTATTGACATTTTGCGATTAGAGAAATAATATAGTGACGATTGACGATACTAAACTAAAGTAGGTAATTCCGAATAAGTACTTTGAACCATTTTATTTTTGTTTAGTGTTTGTTTAATAGAAAGTTACGGCAAATTATTTTGTTAAAATAAATTCATCAGTGGTATATATTTTTAAAAACAGACCTCTAAATTATGAGGAATTCATTAACGTGGTAATATCTAAAAAATAGGTCAACAAATTAATAATATTTTCGGTACACATGCTATTTTTAGACAGGTTGTCGGCTTCCTATTGGACAAATTGTCGATGCTGGCCGACGGGCGGTAAAAAATAAAGAATGCCCTTTATTTGGGTATTTCGGGTCAATCAAGTAGTTCCTTATTCGGTTCGATTTACGTTTGCGTTTTTCGGACTTACCTATATAATTAATAACAGACGGTCAAGCGGGGAAGGATGCTGTTAATTCTGTTGGTCGTGTTTGTTGTTAATTATTACAAATTTAGTAGGAAACTATTAATAGTATATTATTCAACGAGCATGTAATGATAGCTATTACTCATGAGGATGAAGTTTGCGGCACGAGCCGAAGGCGAGGGCCGTAATTCATCCGAGTGAGTAATGACCATTACATGCGAGTAGAATACTATAATTTTTCTACGATCATTATACAGGGCCGATCAAAAAAAGGGAGTCATAGCCAAGATTAAATACAATTTTGTTAGGCAATATTGACAAAATATAATACTGAGTTTAACATGAAATAATATTAATAATATTAAAATACTTTTTATTAGTAGAAACTACAAATAAGTATATTGTATCAATCAAATATCAAAAATATAAGATAAAAGAGAAAGAACGTCAGGAGGCGAGGATTGAACTCACAACCAACGCGATGTCGCGAAAACCCAACTACAATTTCAACACGTTAACCAAATGCGCCATTTGGGAAGATAAATTGGATGTACTTCAGCACGAATAAATGTTAAGAAATTAAATATTATCGCCGTTTCCCTTTTATGTATTTACATTTAAATAAATAATACATCATTCTACTTAATACAAATACTATATAATAATTAACTTTCTTACCTTTGTTGCAAGTTATATACGGTCATCTGCTTCATTTATTAATTTCATCTGGAGTGAATGTTTTGGACTTTTTTGCTTGATATCCCTCAGAACTGCGCAACTTTGAGTAATTTTCTATATTAATGTTGTTATTTATATCCAAAGTGCTTCTTAACATGGAGTACTGGCTCCATAATGATGAAGATTTGTATTTTTCTGAAATTTCTCCAAAATAAGCTAATAGCACATTTTCAGAAAAAGAATTGACGTTTTTGCGGGCTCGCCAATCCATAAAAGTGCTATAGGTACACCATTTCGTGCTTTTCCCTGGATTTCTCAGGCAATAAATGCTTTGTAGCTATATTTGCATTTAAAACTTCTGGGGGCGTACACATTTCTACTTCATTTTCGGAATCGGATTCCATAATTATTATTATTATTAAATTTCTAAACTCGCAGTCACTTTGACGTTTGATCTGATCTTTGCAAAATAGTTTGACAAAAGAACACGGCCATGGCATGCCTGAATTTGTTAAAACCAGTGACTTCTTTAATATTACTCAACGGCCCGTGAGTAATGAATGACATTGTTTGACTGAAAGCAGATCTATAATAATGTTATTTTTAATGATCGTAGAAAATAGTATATATTTATATTTAAAAACGACATAACTATAGGCTTATTACAATTACATACAACATTATCTTCATGTTTATGTTTTTTATTCGGTTTTCCTAAATTCTTCTTATTCTAAAATATAAACATATTGGTCACAAGGAACCCCACGACTATGTTTTTTTAACGATTTTAACGACTTTTGGGCGAAAATTGGGCGTGGCACCCCGAAAGTTTTCCGCCGTTGGCGGATTAGCCTGCGGCGGCACTTGTAGCGGGCCTTGGTCTACCTTTCTACCTCTGCGCCCTCCCACTTTATAGACCCACGAGCCGCCACTGCATATTGGGCGATATGTTTTTAATCCAGTCTTGTGTTACATGTTATAATCCGTTTTTAATCCAGTCTTGTGTTAACATGGAAACTGAACTTGCTTCGTCATGCATTTTTCCCCTGTGGATATTGTATCTTTTTTTTTAAACAAGTAATCCAACTTTATGGTGCAGTTTGGCATCATTTGATTGCTTGCTTATTAACTGTTCAAGTTCTTCCCCTTTTGACTGCAAAATAAGCCCGGAAACAGGAACATTTTGACTTCTCTTGAAATTAAACCACTCTAGAAGCGCTCGATCTACTCCTTTTTGAACGGACTCTCGAAGTTTCTTCGTTGATGCGTTTTTCTTGCGCCTTTGCATTTTGTTTTATTTCTCCAAATTGTGGATACAGTTGAATTTTGTAACTTATATTCACGATAAATTTGAGCATTAGCCGCATCCACTCTGTAACTTGGCAATTATGGACAGTTTATCAGACAGTGTGATAGCCCTCCTCTTTACATTTGTGATTTTACACGATACATTTTCGTAATACATACGTTCAATATGTAATTTGCAAAATAACTGACCAAATCCTTTCTCGTCGCTACTGGGGATGTCGGGGCGGCTCGAGCGCTCGATAGTTCGTTACCACAACGGATCTAAGATCTGTTGTTACAATCGATCCGAAATGACTTAGCTCGCGTTACACCCAAGCGATCTTTATAAGCCGGGTTCGCTATGGTGTTTTGTGGCTGATCTGCTATACACGTATATACAAGTATTTACATATATGCCTTTCTACTGGAAGCTAGTTGTCTTCCTGTTTGAAACTCAAAAATCAACTGATTATTTCGGGTATAACGCATTCCGTGATTAGTTCCTGCAAGGTGATCGATAAACGTTTTTTCCTACAGTACTCTTTATAAACGTTTTTTTTTTTCTAATACATATAATAAAGCATTTTGGACTCTGTGGGCGTGAGATTAAATTTGGTTTTGGTAGTGGTTGTTTATGCCTCTTACAACTTATAGTGCTAGTGCGTCTATGGTCAATTGCAACGGCAGGGAACAAGCTACACAGAAAATATATGCTAATCTTCTGAATTTACTTAAATTAAAATTTGATAAGTCAAGTGTTCAAATTAAAATCCTCAATAAATTCGTTCAGTCGTGGACGCGTACTAGTGAGTTACATAAGAAATCACTCGCGGCGTTGTAAACTTCTGTTGGATCATGGCATGGAATTCCTGAATGCGGTGATGAGGATATCATCTCGATAGCTGCTGAAATAGTGACTAACAAGCAGAGCTGGGCAGTAGCTAGCTACTAAGTAGTTTAGCCACTCTTTTGGTAGCTAATAACTTATTCAACTGCCCTTTTTTAAAAGTAGCTTGTAGGTGTAGCTTCTAGTATTTTATTCCATGTATTCATTCATAAGTTACTTTGAAAAAGTAGCTACCTACCCAAGCTACTGTTGGTAGCTTAAGCTACTTTTGGTAGTTAAAGTACCTTTTTGGTTATGTATTGCCAAGTATTTTATCCCTAAAAGTGAAGCTAAGCAAGCTTTACAGTGATGACAGGAAATTAGTTCTGCGGTAGTAGAAAAACTTCGCAGTTCTTTAGGTCGATGATTTTTCCTTTATATCTGGATTCAGAAGACGCTGTTATTGCTGCATTCACGCTTTAAGGAAAGTAATCCCTCAATCGACAATAGAGATATTTAAAAGATTTTTTATAAAAAAGCTAAACAAACTATTTCCAACCAGCAGTTATGCAATAATGTCACTACTGAATCTGTATCTGTAATTGATTTTTTTTTATTTCGATGAAGCTATTCTTTCTACGTCGAACCAATCAACTTGGTCATTAATGGATATTGAGTTGACCGACGAAACTAATCAGCCCTAGTTCACTGAAAAATAAAATTGAGTTGGAGCTTTTAAAATATCTAAGTTGATAGAAGACAAACTGATGTTAAGTTAGAAAAATGTCCTATTATTAAAAGGATCTTTCTAAGGTTCAGTGCCTCCCTAGCTACTTCAATAGAAATATTATTTTCGTTTACAACCTATATTAATTCTCCAAGAAGACATGGATTGACGGATAATCTAATTGAAAAATTGGTTATGTTAAAAGGAAATAATATTTACATGAACATGGGTTAATAAAATAAAATGAATATTGCTAATGCTAGCCAATACGTGGTTGGTTTTGGTTCAAAATAATAAAAAAGACCGTGATAACATAATCATTGTTTGTCTTTAGTTTTAATTATAGATTGAACTTTTAAAAATGCAGCTTAAAAGTAGCTTTTACCAAAGACAATCATACTACGAATAGACAATTCATCCAATGTAAAATAAAACGCCCCGGAAAAGAATCCCAACTGCAAGCGAGTTGGGATCCATCGAGGATATCCAAGCGACTCGACTAGCGGTGTTGCCAGCGTGCCCTCGTATTCCCGGTTCGACAACAAAACGGAGCGTGCCGTCGCGTGATCCTGTCGCACCTCGCAATATAAGTAATACTGATAACGTGGCGCATGAATCGTCCGAGGGTTTTCGCTGCGAAGTAAAATATTGTGAGCGCATTGATGTCTCCAAGCCGTTTCACGTGCGCCCATACGGATAGGTCTTCTTATCGTAGTAGAATATTCTTTGCTTCTACTAATATAATATATAGTTAATTTACCAAGAGCTTAGTTACCTTTTTACAGAGGTAGTTAAGTTACTAAGTAAGTTAACTACTTATAATTCTTAGTAGCTTGTAATTTCTAGCAAGCTACTTTTTTTAAGTAGCTTGCCCAACTCTGCTAACAAGTTAGAAATAACTTGTGAGGTAATAGACATTGATTACGCTTTTCGATTCGAAAAAACGGGGAACAAAATAAGGTCAGTCATTGTTAATTTTATTCGCAATTAAATGAAGTAATGATGATACGTACTTCTACCTAAATGTGAGGATGTTTCTATCTTTGAAGACTTGATACATGACCGCTATGTTTTGCTTTGATCCGCGAAGAGGAAATATGATAAGGATAATGCTTGGTCATCAAATAGCAGATGTTTGTCTTCCGTGAAAATAAGAAGATGCAATAAACTAACGCTATGTAGTTACTAATACGCCTACGCTAAGTATGTACGATTTTTTTTTATATATTTTTTACTCTCCATATCTGACTTAAGTATTTAACTTTTGACAAACCCTTTTTTAAAAAGATTTATCTGAGAGCAAACTACAACGTGACTTGATTTGACAATGGCTAACTAGAGAATGAGAATACATAAAATATTATCTTAGGAGGTAAATTACATTATTCGACAGACTCGACTTAAATCTAGTTCTCATTGGTGGTGCATCTGCTGAGTGGACAATCACACGGGCATAATTTCATGCTGAATGGGCAGTTCCCACAGGTTGTGGCTACTTAACTCCTACATCCTCAAGATTCGAAAAATACGGAGTGTTTTCGAAGGAATGCTTTCCATGGGGGTGGCTTCTTCTGGTCCCTTCGGTTTCTCCTTTTGGTTTGGTCTCCGTAATTCATAGTTTTCTACTTTGTGTTATTGCTAGAATTATAGTAATTTAGAGAGCAAAACAAGAGTGATATACAATGACGAATTTTGAGGTTGTTGGCTATTGATACCAAACGAAGTCAGCTGATTTGTGACGTCTTTGAGGCGAAAATTTTCGTCAACATTAATTTTGGTGATATTTGGCATTTCCAAAATTGTTACATATTTTATTTCGGACAGCTTGATGTCTGGCAGGATTAATGGTTTTCCTTGTTGAAGTTTTACGTCATTGAAGAATTCCATTGATTTGGATTTCGCAGCTTTCGGGTATTTTGATTAAAACAGATTGTTCGATTGTCAAATACTGAGCGCTACATTTTGCTAATAATTTTTCAGCTTTCATTGGCAAGATTAGAACCATTTGTTTTGTAATTTGTTCCACGATTGCTTATTCAATATTAATTTTGAAAGTTGGACAGTCGGTTGTGGGCGTAGCGTATTCATCAATAAACTGTTGACACATTCATCATGAGGGTGAAATTCTTGTAGGCAGAAGTATGTTTCTTCAACGGTCGGGCAAACGTTGTTGGAAAATTGTTTCTTTTCTTCATTTTGTGCCAAATAATGATATTTTGGGACAAATATCATTTTTGATTTTGGATTATTGGGTAAATATGAAAAAAGGTTCAGGTCTCAGTATAGGTACATGGATAGCAAAGATAAGCTTTGACTTTGAAAACGTTATCTGTGTACCAAAAAGTTGATAATAAGATAATATATTTTGGAACCTTGGAATTTCAGCTTTACTGGAAATATTTGTTAAGTATTCTAACATTTTCTCTAAGTCAGAACTCGACAGAATACTATTATGAAGAGCATTTAATTTCGAAAACATAATAGCATTTTCTACATTGTCCAAAAACATAATTAGATTTTGGCAATCTAAATTTAATTGCATTAGAATGCCTTGAAAACTAAGATAATCTCCTAGAGACTTTATTTCGCGTTCTATTACGTTACGAAGCGTTTTTAAACCAAGTTGAAGTTTCTCTTGATTTTTGCTAAGAGTTATAATCGTATTATTATAATTATTAATTAGATCTTTCGAAAGTGAAATTTGCAATTTCATTTCATTGGCAATTTCTTTTTTATCTGTATTCAAAATGTTTATTGCTTCATCATATCGTTGACTATCTTGTGAATCTAACGTTCCGAAGAGCCATTTACTTGCTTTTCTCACGATATTTATCAATCCTCGCTCTTTTCGGATATGTGGGTGTAAATTTTGTAATTTATTATTCGCGATAGGAATTAACTATTCTGTTCTAACTAGTAAGTTTTCGGCTAACCCGTGATAAGAAACATGATTTGCTAATAATAGATGATTTCTAATTATTAAGAAATTATATTCTGTATTATCTAATTGATTCAGGGCAGTTCTTACTACCCCTGCCGCCTTTGTGCAAGCCTAAAATGCCGCCCCTATATTTTAAAGAAGCTAAGTTTTTTTAACAAAAATATTTTATTAATAATCACTGATATTTAACATGCAGCATCGTAAAAACAAAAGATAAACCTTAATAATAATTATAATCAGAAAATATGTAAATAAATAAAAACTTAATACTAATAATACTTATAATAAAAAAATATAAAAAAAAACAAACGAAAAACAAAATACATACACAATAAAACCTTTGCACTTTTTTTGTAATTTATTTTTTTGGTATTGTGCTGCAGAAAACCGTTTTGTCTTTCTTTCGGACATCTGAAAATAAAGAAACTGTCTTAATAGAATTTATTAGCGTTGTTCATGTGAATGAAATAAATTTAAACAAAAAATAATAACATATCTTACCTATAAAAAATATCAACTACCACTTATGCTGTAAGTACTGAATAAGCTTAGGCGAATATAAACGAAAAATTAGAACGTATAGTGTTTTCATTTATATTTTGACACACACCCACAAAGTTTATTAAAAGAGATAGGCAAAAACTTTTTATATAAAAGTTTCATGGTTTTTTCTCTATTATGTTTCAAACATATCAATAAATACAAATGAGCATCCCAAAGATAAGAAAATTAACATCTTATCTTTTTTTTAAAGGAACCCTCTGTATATTACTCCATTTTTGGACTCTCTAGAGAAATCTAAACACATTTTGTGTATAATATCCTATAACTGTCTTTCGCTGTTTACGAAATATTGACAGTTGAAAGTCGGTCATTTTTACACTTTAACAGGCTCTAAAATCTAAACTGCACGAGATCAAAGAAAACGGTTTGCACATTCCTGTTTTAGGTTTTCAAAAACTATCGAATGATAGCAACTTCGAATTTAACACGGGGATAAAATTAACCGTAACTTATAAAACTCCGGTTAAATTCAAAGTTACTGCCATTCGATAGCTTATAAAACCTAAGATAGGAATGTGCAAACCGTTTTCTGTGATCTAACGCACGGCACAAGGAGAAACGGTATAGTATTGCGCACCGCTGCCGGACTGTGACGTAGTTTGCGTAGAGTGTCAGACATAGCGCGCATTTCAAATATATTGGTTTCACGACAAGAATTACATAGATTTAAAATCAATGAAATTTAGAAATAACTTTTGATTTGACAAGTGGTAAATAGTATATTATATACCTAGGTTGAGAAGTAAGCCATTATTTACCGAGCACTTTTATATCCTGAGGCGCGTAGCGCCGAAGGATATAATGTGCGAGGTTAATAATGGCCTTCTCAACCGAGGTATATATAGAATTTTTTTTACTACTAACACTGATATATTACCATATTTGATTCGATTTGATTTTTATATTAGTCATTTTCTACTTATTTTTCAAATAGTTCGAAATATCAGGTAGCCTGGAAGTTCAGTTGTTTAACTGACAGATATCGTAACATAATCTCCTGATAGCTCCATCCATACAAAGAACCTTCTTTTCATCTAAATTTTGACAAAATCGCATTATTAATAAGAATATTATGGGGAGTCATGAAAAGTGAGTCATACTGTATATAATTTTTTTACTAATAGCACTGATACAATCCTTATCATTATTTGAATTGATTAGATTTTGAAATTAATCATTTCCTACTCATTTTTCAAATCATCCGAAATGACAACTAGTTGTCAAACTAACAAGTTTGACATTTTGACATTTTCCGTTTCCGTTTCATTATTGACCTAGGTTTTTTTTAATATTATTATTTACCTAGGGTGAGAAATGTTACTTCTCATTTGAGGAATGGAGTAAATAATGGTGATTTATCATGTTAGTAGTAAAAAAAATATTTTTTCTATGTGATAAGATGTTTTTCATGTGGAGAAATAATAATTGTTTATCCAATTATACCAATTATACTACTAGTAAATTCAGTTTCTTTGACAACACTCCACGTGCTGAGATTCTAAAGTATACAATTGAAATAAATATACAGTAATTTTTAAGTTATTAGTTATTATTTTCACAACGTAGAAGCTAAAATGTTTAAGTTATATTTATGTTTCAACTTGTACGCCACATACCCAGCTATGTAGTTTAAAGACTGCTGGGTGATCTTTTCTTTGCTTTCAAAGTCTTCTGGTGTAGCTGTAGGTGGTCTTCTGGCATATCCAATAGGTCACTGCTTCTTCTCACACCGTTTTCAGTTGAAACGTCCAAACTATAACTGTCCATGTCCAAATCCATCATAACGCTATTTGAAACTGTATCACTATCTTTTCTTCGTTTTACCAAAGTTTACAGAATTAATTCTGTAAACGTTACCATACGAGAAGACCTATCTAAATTACCTTTATTTTCCTTTCCAGGTATATTTACGGTAGGTACGGCATCCTGTTTAAGACCTCTCTTAGTTTTGATGTATAATTTAATAACTTCTCTATAAGTGTAAGCTCAGCAAAATAATCGTTCTCAAAATGAACAGAACATATGTAAGCTAAAAGTTAGATGCATTGTTTTCTTTTACAAATTAATTACAACCTATCACATAATAGACTAAGTAGTTAGTTAAATATATACCATTCTTTACGTTTATCTCATCTTCCCGTCTACACGCAATGATCCACCTTTTACACAGCTCTTTATTTTTTGAGGAACGAAAATATCTAATATTAGTGCCTTGAGTAGATTTAGTGTAGTTATGACACTTTGCCACAGCACATTCAGGCATTTTGAAAAACAAATAAAACATTCACACTTAGAAAACCACGATGTCAACTTGTACAAACGTACAAATCCATATAAATCGAATGCAGTCGTCTTGATTTTCTTACGCAACCTACGTCAATGCGCGAACTCGACGAGTTTTGGTTGCCGGAATACTATACCGTTTCTCCTTGTACCGTGATCTAACGTCTCATTTTTCGTAAATTAATTTCGTGCACTTTAGAGCCTGTCAAACTGTGAAAATGTCCCGACTTTCAGCGGTCAATATTTCGTAAACAGCTAAAGATGGGTATAGGATATTCTACACGAAATGTGTTTAGATTTCTCTAGAGAGTTCAAAATTGTAGTAATATACAGGGTGTTCTATTTAAAAATGTGAAGTTGCTATTTTTTTTAACTTTACGATGCTCATTTCTTTTTACTGATATGTGCAAAAGATCATAGAGAAAAACCATACAACTTTTATATAAAACCATATTGCCTTTTATTAAACTCTGTAGGTGGGCGTCAAAGTTTCAATGAAAACCCGTACGATAGCAAAGAAAATTTTACTACGAAATATTCTTTGACGATAGGTAACTCCTAATCCTACTATTTTTATTTTGAAATGTGTATTTTATCTCAGACCTAAAATTTCTAAGAGACACAGTTTTCAAAGTGTATTATAATATCTGGTTATTAAATGTATTAAAAAATACCTTTTATCTTTCGACAAAGAAAATAATGTGTTAATCACTCAATCGCAGAAAATACATCAAAACAACGAACACTTCTCTAGTCACAGTTTATTACGCTTTTACTATTTTACAAGTAAGAATGAGTTAACTTATAGGGTAAAAATTTTTTAATGTATTTTACTTTTTCTACAGGCGGCCTGCGGCCGCTCCTAAGCTTCGCCGCCTTTGTGCCCGCACAATGTGCACACCCCTAAGAACGGCCTGGCTGTGGTTAAGGGATAAATAACATGAAATAATACGTTTAGAATAAAGAAAATAGGAAAAATAACTAACTATTTAATTTATTCAATAAATTATATAATAGTTCTCATATCTCGATTCAAAAATAAATTAAGTTTCGTACTAGCTCGCCAATAAATTTTTTATTTAAACCTAAATGAAACTTAGTTTAGAAATATTGCTCGAACCGTGTTTAAAGTTAAACTAAATGTTCAACTTCTGCATAAAGGACAATTCAGGAAAATCTGCAACCATAGGATTTATCGGATGCCAAGATAAGATAATTTCTTGTTGGAAAATAATTCCAATAACTGGCATTGAGTCTAACCCCACAATACCCAAACCAAAAGCTGACTTTTGGTTTGGGTGGGTGCATTGTAGCGCGTAATTAGATGAACTGCCTCTAAGTACTATTGCATACATAGTTGCGCATTTCGATATGTTCTTCAAGATTTTGCTCTAAACCTTGGACGGTGCAGAGGGGTTCAAATACGAAAGTCGAGATTGGAATGTAAAAAACATGTCAATTTGAATAAACAATTTCATTACCCTCTTTAGGAAAACGCGGTGGTAATAAAAGCCGAGATTGGTATTTAAAAATTATTTTATTAATAGCCAATTTTAATTAACCTAATTAGCAAAGAGCGGCGGCGGTACTAAAACCGAGGTTGGAATTTAAAAACATGTAAAAACGCTAATTGCCACATTAAAATTATAGGTGATTGAGGAATTTTAAGTGTTCTTAATAAAAACATTTTAATAGCTGGACACCTGCTAATTCCAGACTTTCGAGGAGAAAAACACGCTTTGAAAGATGGTATGAAAAGCTAAAAATTTTTTGGAAAGGGTTAGTCAGAAAATATTCTTCACGCGCGATATCACGTTGCTAAGCTGGAAGAGGGGTTTCGGGAGAAGTCAGTCAGAAAAGACAGTCAAAAACAGTCTTCACTCGCGATAGCACCTTATGTTGCCCGACTAGAGCCTCGGAAAAAGTTAGCCTGAAAGAAAAATTATTCTTACTCTGATCAGTCAGTCTGAAACAAGTCTCCACGTTCGGTAACGCGTTACTATGCCCACAAGGGGCTTCGAAAAGTAGTTATACAGGGTGTCCGGAAATAGCATCGTCATATTACAGAGGGTGATCCTACATAAGAAAACGAACATTTTTTATATGAACATGGATCCGAAAATGCATAGTTTCCAAGATACAGGGTGTCAAACTTTTTATAAAAAATCAGTTTTTTGTTAATATCTTAAATATGATTTTACTGATTTTGTGTAAATTTGGCAGGGTTATCTGTAGTAATGATGGACTCATTTAGCCTTAATTATATTAAAAATATAACGTCCAGTGGCGTCCCGGAGGGCATCATACCGAATATTATTGACAAAAAGGTGTGCGCCGCTGACTTTTTCAAATATTTTATATTTTTTCGTATTAAGCAACTAAAAATACAATATTTTTGATTCTTGACTTGTTTTCGTATCTTGCGTCGTTTTCGATAAAAAAAACTAAAAACCGGTTTATTACATTTCCAAACTTTTTTGATATTTTTATTTATATCTTAAATATGCTTCTAGCGATTTTGTTGAAATTTAATAGGGTTATCTGTAGTAATAGGCGGCACACTTAGCCTTTATTAGAATAAAAATATAATATCCAGTGACGTCCCGAGGGGCATCATACCGAATATTATTGACAAAGAAATGTGCGCCACTGACTCTTTTAAACATTTTATATCTTTTTCGTATTAAGCAACTAAAAATGCAACATTTTTGTTTCTTAATTTGTTTTCGTATCTTGCTTCGTTTTCGAGAAAAAAAATAAAACCAGTTTATTACAGCGTTTGATGTAGAATTTGGTGCCCTAAAGAAATATGTAATAAACTGGTTTTTATTTTTTTTCTCGAAAACGAAGCAAGATACAAAAACAATTCATGAAACAAAAATGTTGTATTTTTAGCTGTTTAATACGCAAAAAATATAAAATATTTAAAAGAATCAGTGGCGCACATTTCTTTGTCAATAATATTCGGTGTGATGCCCCCCGGAACGCCGGTGGACATTATATTTTTAATCTAGTAAAAGCTAATTGAGCCGCCTATTACTACAGATATCCCTATTAAATTTCAATAAAATCGGTAAAAGCATATTTAAGATATAAATAAAAATATCGATTTTATCAAAAAAGTTTGGAAATGTAATAAACCGGTTTTTACTTTTTTTATCGAAAACGACGCAAGATACGAAAACAACTCGAGAATCAAAAATATTGTATTTTTAGTTGCTTAATACGAAAAAAATATAAAATCTTTGAAAAAGTCAGCGGCGCACACTTTTTTTGTCAATAATATTCGGTTTGATGCCCTCCGGGACGCCACTGGACTTTATATTTTGAATCTAATTAAGGCTAAATGAGCCCGTTATTACTATAGATAACCCTGCCCAATTTCAACAAAATCAGTAAAATCATATTTAAGATATTAACAAAAAACTGACTTTTTATAAAAAGTTTGGCACCCTGGAAACTATGCATTTTCGGACCCAAGTTCATATGAAAAAATGTTCATGTTTTCTTATGTAGAATCACCCTCTGTAATTTGGCGATGCTATTTCCGGACACCCTGTATATAATCATCACAAGTTGTAGAACACCACTCTGCCCGAAAAGGGGTCGAAAAAGTAAAAGTACCGTTTTCAAAGAAAAATTCTGTTCAAAATTCGTGTTTCCTGAGGTATGCGGTTACGTAATCAGATCTAATAGGGGCTGAAGGCAGGCTATGGCTTATACGATAAGGAATAGAAAGTAAGTTTTAGTTGACTTTTGTATTGAAATGGTCAAGAAACCTAGAATGTACTCTTCTAATCCGGTGTCATTAAACACATTAACGGGGCGTCCTAGGTGAGCGATTTGCAGCGAACGCGAAAGAGTGGCGATGCCGTGCGACTATATTAATTTTTCGTACGGCATCACCATCACCAGAGCTTCGCGTTCGCTGCAAATCGCTCACCTAGGACGCCCCGTAAAGGAGAAAACGTCTCGACCGCGCGCGGTGAAGTTCCTTCCCATGTTTTATAATGTATGTATCACAAAGAATCCACCTTATTCTTTGTGGTATGTATTCGCACTAGACATTCTCGAGCTCGTCGCGCTCGCATCGCGTTCTTCCAGGGGCGGCTTTTCAATAAGTGCGCCCGTGCGCGCGCACTGCCTTCGAAAGTAAACGGAAAAATAAAATCTTCCCTACATACAATTTAACATAAACTAACTATAATTTGCGAATTTATATATTTTTGAATCTCCATTGGCCGCAGAATACATTATTTATAAGAGCGATATCGAGGTACGACGGCGACGATCAAAACGCAGAGCGTCCAACGGCGGCCTCCGTCCGTAACCACAACTAGTTTAAATCTGCCGTGCGCTAGTGTTCGGCGCTCTTGTTAAATGCATTTTCGTCATGCAAAACGGTCGGGAATGTTCGTAAAATCACGAGAAGTCAAGGCTCATCCGTGCGCTATTTAGATCCGCACTTTGTAGCTTAATTTAGTGATAATTTGCAATTCTTGCGTATATAGCATGGTGTCACAAGCTGATTTTTTCAGGGATGAAAGTACATGATAAGATAACCCTTATTCCGGAGGTAATACAAAATTAGACTCCACAAAAGAACACTATCATCAAAAATCGAGATATTGGTACCATCGTATAGAGGAAAAAATACTTATTTTTTGGTCCAATGCACAATAAGGTCTTTGTAGGAAGTATTTTTTGATAATTGTTAAAAAAAAATCATTTGCATTAGCCCATATGGCCGAAAAAAAAATTAAATGTAAATATTTCGGTTTCAACCGTGCAAAAATTTAATTAAAAAATAGTTATTTTTAAATATAACACTCAATTAACAAAAAGGGAAGGCCTAAATGAAAAAAAAAATATATTCTTTATAAAAGTTTCGCTTATGTCTTGACAAGGTAATAGAGCGAATCCCATATTTTTTGCTTATAAACTAACAATGGTATAACAATAAATAATGAGAGACGTCATGGGTTTACGCCCTAATTAAATATGTCCAGCCTCTTCGTCTTCAAGCTACGGCTGATGCAACACATTTATTATAGGTCCTGAAAAATTCAGCTTGTGTGGAAAAAGTGGGAGGTAAATCGTTTTTTAGGGCGAATATTACATGCTACTATTATAAGTATTATTCTGTATTATACTCCAGTCAAGCCGTGAATTTATTTTTGTTTTGTTCGGTTCGTTGACGTTTGTTAATTAGCTGCATATAAATTCGTGAGTTTAGTGTACGTAATATTGTTTAGTGTTTTATGTTTTTATTTATATACTATTATTCTACTGTCATGGCTAGTAGTTCGGGTTCTGACAATTGCTGTGGGGGCATAAATTCAGTTGACAATATTATTAAAAATAACTTTTCTCTATTGGATCTGAATAAAAAGATTGAAGTAAAGAGGTTAGGGCGACCGATGCCGGTTTTAAAATTAGACCAAACATGTGAGAAAGAAGGATGGTCGGCCTTTCACCAGACATTTTAACCCCCGAAATCTTGTGGCGAATGGAATTTCACTTTAAAGCTAGGAAACGGCAAAGTCGAAGGGCTAACCATCGACAAAAAGATGTTCAATAATACTTTTTTGCCATCAAACCGATATATTTTTTAACATTTTCGAACTTCTCCTGATTTTTTTTTTTGAACTTTATTGATTTGTAGTTACAATAAACTGTTTTAATGGTTTACCCTTCTGGAATCGATAAGTACCTACTTATTAATTTCTTTTAGTGTGCAACAATTACCATTCAAGAGGGCGCCGAATTAATTTTTTAAACGATTTTAACGAGTTTTGGGTAAAAAATGGGCGTGGCACCCCCAAAACTTTCCGCCTTCGGCGGGTAAGCCTCCGTCAGCGCCTGCAGCGGGCATCCCTCTATTCGTACGACAAAACCTACTTAAATTGCGCACTACCTATTTAAAACCTCACGAGCCGCCACTGCGTTCTTCTCCGATCTTTTCCAAAGAATCTCGGGAGACCGCGATCAGTTCAGCCCAGAATGGTTCGCGATACCTTAATCGTGTGATTACTCAAGAGAAAGGAATAATATGTCATAAACCAAGGTTCATCTATGAACCTTGGTCATAAACTAACTATTCTAACATGCCAGAATATTTTCCCTGTGCGATGAACGCGATCTCTTTTCTTTCATTATGGATTTCGTTTAATTCGTTAACAGCCAAATTTGTTATTTACTCATATTTATTATTCTTGCATCATTTTTCTACACACTTTATTTATTAAAATGGATTAATATTTATTGAAGTATTTAAATAATATAATGCTAGGAATAGCAAATAAAAATGGCCAAATAAAAATCAATCAATTTAAGCTTCATATCTTATTCTATTTATAACATTATCTAATTTTTCAACGCTCGGCCTCTATATTGTTTACATTAACACAATGTTAATCTTTTATTTATGTACATCCATATAATTTAAAGCCTTTTTTCATTCGCTTCGTCCTTCTCAGCAATCCCGACAATCGACCTAACAAAAACGTATCTTATTTGTCAAATATGTATCATATTTTACATGTTATGATGTTATGCAACGTATATCAAGTGTCTTTGATCAAGATCAAAATACCGCGAATACGGCCTATGTAAATAAAATAACAGGTATTTGGAATTAATACGTATGGACTTAGAGCTAGATCTAGCACGGTAACTAATCAGCCTTCAGTCAGTTACCCGATGTCTGCGGTGCAATGCATTTTCTGGTAGTGCTCTGGTGCTGGTGATTCAGTGGTGATATGGCGGCCCGGGGTTCAATCCCTGTCCGTTTTAAAAATTTTGATGTAGGACGGAATGTGTAAACCGATGTGACATCATAACCCGTGCGCATTGACGAGCAAGCTAATCCAGGACGGCCGCGATTGCAAATGGCGCTTCTAAAAAGCTAGCCGAAGGGCGGTATTAGATTTTCATTATTTTATATTCGCAGTGTATTTGGATCCATACCACAGCTTATTTTTAATAGACGGTTGATTTTAAAATGATATTTCGCTTCAAAATCCATAACAAATTCGTCCGAAGCCACGGCTATCGTCCTCCGGAAATTTCGGATTTTTATACAATTTTGCCTTTTAAACGTATTTCAGAAGATAAAAAAGCATATTTTAAACTAAAAGAACTGTCAATAGTATTATCGTTGTATATAATATTTTTATACAATGGTATTATTCAGATGCCCAGACGTTAAAATAGTATATTGTGTAACAAGGGCGTGAAGTCAACTTTTATACACGAACGTGATGTTTGCGGCCCGAGCCGAAGGCGAGGGTCGCAATATCACATGAGTGTATAAAAGTCTTCACGCACGTGTTGCACACTATACTTTTTCTACGACCGTAAATAATACAATAATAATAATAATAATAATAATAATAATAATAATAATAATAATAA
>MU183880.1:0-33766 GCA_016904865.1 Pissodes strobi | reverse complement strand
ATAATAATAATAATAATAATAATAATAATAATAATAATAATAATAATGATAAGTACTTTCGTAAATTTTGAGGGATTTGCTCGGCAATAAGGATTCGCTTGCAATATTGGCTGCGGCTGTTATTTCTGGTGGAGTAGCACATAATTCCAGATCAGAATCTGAGTCAATAGTTTTGAAATTTCTAACAATATTTGCACGATTAACGTAATTACACAATAATTATTCTTTTTAATGACAGTTGTCATAGCTCGCAAAACTTCAATCAAAATAGGACAAGCATAGCCACCTGTTCATTTTGGATCGGCGCGTACATGGGCTCTTATGGAAGTATGCGTGAAATAAATCCCATAAGGAATACGTTGTACTTCACGCACCGGTGCGTGAAATAGTACTTCACGCATTAGTAGTGATGCGTGACAGTATATTTCAAGCACGGTCGTAGAAAAACAATATTCAGTACTGGCCCTCTTCTAAAATTTGCAAAATTTGATTATTGACTCCTACATCAAAGGATGCCGCCCCAAGATGACTACCTGGTAGTGAATAAGCTGTGTCCATTGGTTGATGTTATCTTATATTCTTAACGCACAAATTGGCGATTACTGGCAAATTACTTGCAACCACAGCTTATTCAATACCAGCTGATTATCTGATATCTCCGCTTGTAATGAGGGGATCGCGCGCCTGCCACGAATTTGGCATTTAACGGCTCAGCAGTCAGAGCTTCAGTTGAAGTCGGTACTATCCTCAGACATTTCCCTTGCCTATGGTACTATCAGATAATTTCTCGCGATTTACAGGAGCGTATTTAGTAAATTTAGTCGTCATAGCGTGTTCTGTGCGTTTGAAGTGGAAATAATAATGCATGCATATAGCCGCTGTACCGCAATAAAGTGCTCAAACAATTGTGGTCACAGTTTTTACACGCATCTCGACCTAACGTTGTTGGGCCCACTGATATCAAAGGAAGCCGACTAGAGATGACTAGCTGGTATTGAATAAGCTGTGCTTGCAACCTTCCTCTTTACTGGCAAAAGCCAGTAATTACTGACTGGCATATTAGCAACGCTAATAAATATTAGAGTAGAGTTCTACTCGGGGCTTTAAGCCCCAAACGTTTAACGTATTTTCCGGTTTCCTCAGTATACCGGAATATGAAATATGGATGTCTTGAATCCGTCAGTAATATGTCGTTAGTAGATCCAACAACTTCGAATCGTTCGATTATACATTTTGACTTTGACACCATACGCTCCAAGATCACGTGCCCGAAAATCCACTCGTACTGCACTCCAACTCCATTTTAATACCCGAAACCAGCTCAAGTAAACATTTGCTGGGTTCGGATATTAAAATGGAGTTGGAGTGGAGTACAAGTGGATTTTCAGGCACGTGATTTTGGAGCGTATGGAGTCAAAATGTATAGTCGAACGATTCGGAGTTGTTGGACCTGGGAATGACAGATTACTGACGGATTCAGGACAGCGGCAAAGAATATTATAGTAGTATTTTCTTTGACATCGGTTTTCTCTATTCAATTTTAATTTTTAGGAAAAGTGGTTTTTCGAGAGAATTCGGACACAATTTTGTTCAATTACAAATTTTTATTGTTTTGTGAAATAGTACCTGTGTCCCATCAAATATAACGGGGTTACCTGCCTCGTCTACGACAGGACAATGCAGATATTTACTTATTTCCATATTTTTATAATCTTGGACTACACATGACCATAAAATGTATGCATATGACCCAAACAAAGTTAAAATTCTCAAGAAACAAGCCACAAAATGAAAATCGAAAATGACACTTCTCGCTCAATTCTCAAACTACGCAGGCTCACTCCAATATCTTCCTTCTGCGAGGTGGAACTTTTGGAGTAAACTCTTTTTACCCTACTCCGTAATAGTCGAACGCTGAAAGAGCTACTCCATTTGCACGAAAAGCTTTACCCGAACGGCTGGAGTATTTTAGGTATGCACGGAGTGAATGGCGTGAGCGCGTGAGCATCCCGAACGCGCCTATTATAACAATAGGTTTGTTCTAGCAGTGATTTCAAACGGTTTCAAACCGTCCGGAGTTTGCGCATAACGATTTAAGCGTCGCTTATATCGTTATGCGCAAACTCCGGACGGTTTGAAACCGTTTGAAATCGTTGCTAGAACAAACCTATTAAAAGCAACTACAAAAATTATTAAATTATCTCTCTCTCTCTCTCTAAACCAATTTTCATCCGTTTTGACCTTGACGGAGAGTCAAATAAGTATGCTCTCCTGACGTCCTTCGCGGTACAACCGAGTACAACCCATAGAAATAGGACTCCTATTTCTATGGTACAACCAGTCTATGTATGTGCTCTGGTGGTCTAGAGGTCTGCATGGTTGGTCTTCACTTCGACGACTCGGGTTCAAACTCCGTCGTTTTTTTTTTTACATTTTTTTAAGGTTATATTTCCAAACAGTTTTTTTTCTTGATTTTGGGTAAGTCTTGGGTTAGCACCTGGTTAGTTTCCTTTTCTCGAGCCCCCGTAGTTAGCGGCCTTTTAAGATCCTTTACGCAAATAGTGCACTATGTAAAAATCGACCTCTCCTATTCGTATAACATAATGTCTTCGTGATGCAATCAACAATCAATTTCTATCAAGAGCTCTCGTGGTGTAGAGGTTTAGATAGCTGTGTCTCACCTGAACGGCCCGGGTTCAAACCCCGTTGTTTTTTTTATTCTTTCTTCTAAACAGTTGTTTTTCTTGATTTTGGGTATGTCTTGGGTTAGTTTGGGTTAGCACCTGGTTAGTTTCCTTTTCTTGAGCCCTCGTAGCGAGCGAAGCGCCATGCGGATCGACCAATAGGAGAAGCAGATTTTTGTGTAATGCTCTATGTGTGTAAAGGATCTTATAACGCTAGCGAGCGGAGGGCCATGCGAGAAGTGAATTTAGGCAACCCACATTACTCTGCTCAGAGTGCAGCCCCTAGATTTTTGTGTTCTTTTCTATCATAGATAAAACATTTTCTATTCTTGTATTGTCAGTGTCAGTAGCCAGTAGTGTCAGTCAGTCAGTTCAGTCACAAGAATAAATAATAAAATTAATTCTTGTGGTGTCAGTGATCCAGTGGTATTTTGTGAGTGGTGTCAAATATGGTGAAAGTTAAATGATTTATACACATTTTTAAATTATATACTTTATCAAATGTGATGGTGATGACCACTTCAAGGGTTATTCGAGGCACAAGAGCCAAAGGGCTTCTGTATGTTTGTGCAATCTTATTTATAATTGGTTTAATAGCTTGTTACAGCAGTACACTCTCACAACTGGATGAAGCTAAAAAATCCAATGATATATGTCACCAACAACAAGAAAATTTATCTACACAACTACAAGGTAATTATAAAATTGTGGCTTAACCTACTTATTGGTCATTATAAAAAAGCTTGCTTAATTGGCATATATACAAATATAAATTCACAAAGTACCTACACCAGCAGGTAGGAATGTTAGGATAGAGGGATTCACAAGATACCTATGAAGTTCCTATCCAGATTTGACTGTTACTTTGACAATATCCAATGTCCCAAGTGCAGTTTGTCTTATAATCAGGCAGCACACTCTAGTACAACTGTTATCAGATTTGTTAAGTTCCGTATAAAATACATACTGTAACCATTTACTGGAATTTTTTTTGGTCATGTGTGGCTATAGTTAAATGCGAGGTTAAATGTCACCAGTCGTGAACCTGTATCCTAAATGTTAAATGTTCATCACCATTTTCTCAGGAGAACATATTTTGGACTAGTCAACAGTACTACAGTTTTAACACTGTGGACTTTTAAGGTACAACAGAGATGAATATGCAGTAATAAAAATAAGCAGTTCACCATTAAGTATATAATTATTGTTGTACATTAAAGACAAAGTATACATCTGTTTCAAGAGGTGCAATATTTTTGTTTAAACTAGACAAAATAACATTTACTAAACATATGGGTTGCATTGGTTTAGTCTGATTAGGATGGGAGCGTGCCAGTGTGCTAGTCCACTGGTGGTCCTCAATAACATTTAGAACCCACTACTGGTGAACCTCATTAACATTTAGGACCCATGACCACCATCAGTTGATCTCTAATCTCAAACCATATCCGTTTTTATTGAGATGATGAACAGAAGTAGGTTAATGTAGACAGCATAAATGATATATGAATCCCATCGACAGTTCCCTTGCGATGGCCAGCATAGGGTAATTCCATGATACATTTTTATTTTCTGGAAAATGATCCATGGAATGATTAGCAATGAAAGAAAACATCCGTTTGTTTCTGTATTGGGTTGTGGTGCTGTCATTTAAAAAGTGGATTATGTTGACTCCATTTCAGGTATATTCTTTCAGAATAGGGTGAAGGGATCCAAATAGCCAATGGCCCATAATGTAATGAGTCTCACAAAGTGCAGGTAATTTTTGGTAACAGTGTCTGATCCATCTTTGGTGTAAACTAAAAGAGTGTGCAATGTTATTTGTTATCTCGCACACCTCCAAAATGAAAGCAATATATTTCTTCAGCGTACTTTAAAGAATAGTTCTCACTGAATTCACATCATTCAGTACTTTCTTCAATTCAGAGGAGTGATCCTGATGTAAAATTCTGTCTTCATGACTCAAAAATATTGGTAGTTTTTTTATGAAAATTATTGCTTTGTGGATTTTCTGCTTTGCTTGAGTGTTTTTTTTAATAGTTGTATTTTAAGTGAAGTACTGGTAAAAGGTAGCTTTCATTGTACTCTTTAGAATGAGGTTTGTCAATTTAACAATTGTTAAATGTACATATAAGGCAGTCTCCAGCATATTATTATGTGCTGCAACCTTGGCTATATATTAAATATTTAAGGTACACAAAATTTTAAATTTTTGAGTTTTCAAAACATACGGTCCTAATGTTTTAAAAATGTTAGGTTAAGAATATTATCCTATTCTTGATTTTAACCTCGATTTTAACTTATTGACGTTTAACAAAATACTCTTTTATTGGCCAAAAAATATCATAGGATTTTTTTATTTTTTCAAAATGAAGGCAGATATGGCATTAACCGATGACGCAAACAATCGAACTTGTTCGTCCAACGGTTTTTGTATGAGTGATTATGATGTCATTTATGTGAAACTTGGAGGGGATAGTTATTTATCTAACGAGTATTGAAAGTAGGCCTTTACCGCACGCGACGGTAGTTGCACGAACGACGCGAAGCGGAGTTCAGGCAAGCCATTAAGGGCGGTTGAGTTTTCCTTTGGAGCAAATAATTTTTGGAACAAATATCAAATTTAAATGAAAAACCATAAATATATTTATTATGCATTGCGCGAATATGCAAGTACAGGGTTGTCAATTTTTCGACACTTTTGTGGGGTATCTCGCTTAATTTTAAGATTCGGTTTCCGCGACACTTTTTGTGAAACTGAACATGCCGTCAACAAAGATTTCATAGCCCTCTGGGTTTTTGAGATACCAGGTGAATTTGAAAATTATCACTTTTCGCACACCTCCGGTACCTCAGTTGTCGTTTAACCGAGCGTTTAACTTAGTTAGGAAAAAAGGAAATACAAATAAAGTTTATCGGTTTAAATCTTTATTATTTCAATTATAAAATTACAACAAATAATTCATCTTATTTACATATACAACCTCCATTGATCTGTAAACGCTTCACTGTATGTCCAGATACACCCGAAACTAGGTGACCGTCATAATGTTCGGTGATGGTGGTCCAGGTGTAAAACTGACCGAATCAAATCTGTGTTCTTTTGTGGCATTCGTCCGAATTCAATGTTTGTTAGTCCCCATAATGTGTTTTCAATGAGACCCAGATCGGGTGAGGCTGCTGCTAGGAATTTGTTGCCAATTGGTGTTCTTGCATTCAAGCTTAAATATAGACATAAGTATAGCATCGTGCATTATACTGCTGAATATGCCACCCCTCTGGAAACATAAACCATTTCCTTCTGGAAAACCTTCTATAATGGCACAATACTTTGCCCTGCTAACGGTACCATCAACTATACAGAGAGGTGTAGTACCACGCTGTGATATTACTCCCTAAACCATATTTCACTGGGAAATTTAGGAATTTGGACTGTAATGTTCTCTTAATAAGATTTTTAGGTGAGTTACACCATGCTGGAAACAACTTTCGCCAGATATGCTGAAATTTTCTTCTTGAAAACGTTCACAAAATCAGTATCATTGCAGCGATTTTTTTGGTTTCCTTGATATGTAGCATGCTAAATTGTCGAAACCTTAGGAGCGCATTTTGTAGTCCCAAGGCCGCTGCAGAGTTTTAAATTATGTTTATCTTCAAATCCTACACGGTGTTCCCGAAACTGGTCTATGCCTCATATCTGTGCCATTTTTTTTATTTATTTATTTAATTTAAATTTAGCACAGTACAGGCATTGCCCAAATGGTACATAACGCGACTTAATATAAACACACAATTAAGCAATATACATCAAAAAATTTAAAACAGACAACAAATGTCAATACATAACACACAATAAATACACATGATATTAACTAACAAAAACACACTACTTTACTTGTATTACTAAAACCAGTCAAAGTAGTTAAAACTAGACAATAGATGATATAGGAACCAAACGAATGTACAAAAACTAACGAAACTCCGAAGAACGATATATAAGAGATCTAGCTTCACGCTTAAATGATAGTATTGAACAATTTATATTAAAGTTTATGGGTAAAAATCTATTTAAGTAATCCATGATTCGATTAATTGGTGCGTTCCTTCCCACATCAGTTCGATAGGGTCGCAGGGAAAATGATTCAAGCTGTCTTGTAGGTCGTGCTGGGACGCGAAATCTAATCAGGCCCAAAAGTTCGGGACAGTCTATCAAGTTGTTGATGATTCTATGCCCAAATGACATGTTCAGTTTAATTCTTCGTGTCTCCAGTGAATCAATGCCAAGTATATATATTTACAAAGATAAAGCATATTCGATTTGTCTATGTTTAATTTAAAGAGAAGAAAATTCACAAACTTGGACTGCACCCTCTCAATACGCTTGACATGAATCTGGTATAGGGGCGTTCATGCGACACAACAATACTCAAGATGGCTCCTGCCCAATGCAGAGTATATTGCGTTAAGTGCCACAATATTTTTAAAGTCCCAGCACTGCCACATAATGAATCCTGCCATTTTAAAAGCCTTCGCAACGACGCTGTCAATATGCTGAGTAAAACGCAGCTCGTTATCAAATACAACTCCAAGATGGTTAATTACAGTCACCCGCTGCAGTTGTATCCCCTTGATCGAATATGAGTGGTCTATAAGCATTTTTTTCCTTGAAAACGATATAATCTTACTTTTCGTAGTATTTAGAGTCATTGCGTTACTTGAACACCATTCAACCAACTCATCAATTTCGATTTGCAGCTGCATGCAGGCCCTATCGTTGGCAACTCTACAATAAATCTTTAGGTCATCAGCAAAGAACAAAAAGTGACACTTCTTGAATACACCGGCCAAATCGTTTATGAAAAGCAGGAAGAGCATTGGTCCAAGATGTGATCCCTGCGGAACTCCGGAGTACACGGTAATATCCCTGGATAAAGACCCTTTAAACTTTACATTCTGTATACGGCCCATTAGGTAGCTACTCAACCAGGATAATAGAGGGTTACCAATACCATAGTTTTCCAATTTATTTAAGAGAATTCTATGGCTAACCACATCAAAGGCTTTTTGGAAGTCAAAATAGACCGCGTCCACCTGCACAGAAGCATCCAGTGCACTTGCAAGATAACTACTGTACACTGCCAAATTCGACTCACACGACCTCCGAGATAAAAATCCGTGCTGATGATCTGATAGAATATTGCGAAAAGAAGGTGATACAATATCAGTGACCAGTGAATCCAACACCTTTCCAAAGCATGATATGCCAGATATGGGGCGATAGTTGGTTATATCTGACCTGTCTCCGCTCTTAAAGATGGGGGTGATTGTAGCCTTCTTCCATATCGTTGGAAATATTCCTGATTGCAAGGAGCATTGAAAGATAATGCTCAAGGGCATGGCCAGGGTAGGACTACAATTTTTTACAAACACGGGAGCTATCCCATCGGGGCCAGCAGCCTTGTTTACATTAAGCGTTGCCAACTTTTCAAACACCGAATCGGTAGTCACCTCTACTTCACATAAATTAATGTTGGTTCCCTAAAGGTTCGGGGAATTGTTAATGGAAGCACTATCGTTGGCTTTATAGACAGACTGAAAATACTCGTCAAAAAGATCTGCTATCATATGAGGGTCAGAACCTATGACACCATTGTACCGCATCTGCTCAGGATATCCAGACAAACATCGTTTCGACCGCAGGTAGGACCAGAAGGATTTAGGGTTCCTAATAAAGTTTTCCTGTGATGAACGAATGAACGCATCATAGTCCCTTTGAATACTCAGTTTGGCATGGGTTCTCAAGTTTTTATATTCCTGATCCAGCCGAATCTCACGATGGCCGTTCTGTCCCTTGATTCTCTTAAGTCTGTCTAAGGTTTTGTTTTTATCCTTTATGAACTTGACCGTTTGTTGTGAGAAATAGCTAGGAAATTTAATGTCCTGGCACAGTTTTTTAGGTGCATACATATTAATTACAGTATATATGGTGTTGTATAAGTACTCAATTTTAGCGTCAATGGTTGCTAGTGGTGAGTTGAGCACTTGCCAGTCAGCTTTCTGTAAGTAGTCGTTAAGGGTCATCCTTCGACAACTAGGGCAACCAGTTTTATCAGTGGGTTGAGGGGGGTGGTAGAGAATTGGCGTGCAGCGCATGGATTGTTTTCCTAGCTTAGTTTTAGTTCACGCTCGCTACTTGCATCTAACGCAGGGCCGTATTTTACGATCGAGACTAACAAGTACGAATCTACTCCCGGTTTTACGTCCTTTGATATTATATTATTGTGATTTTTGCGTATTAGTGTGCCAACGTATCTTATTAGTTATTGTATTATTGTTCACAAAGTTGGTAGAACATGGATAAGAAGCAAGAGCCGTTTTATCGAAGAGGAAATAAAACTCTCTTAAGATTAAGTAGCAGAAGAAAACGGAAAATTTTTCCAAAAAAAAGAGCAGAGGTAGGTTTAATTTAAGAAATTATTAGACAATAGCAATAAATCTAAAGGACATGCCTTAAAATAATATTAGATGTAATTTTTAAATGTTACGCAACAGCTATAAAACAGTCATTTAACTAAATTATACAGAGTGCACCTACCGTTAATTTCTGACGCATGCCTATAAAATATAAGAAAATCGGAAAAATTGATTGTTGCAGTCTGATTTGTCATGATCGAAAGTTCCTTTTGCATTATTTTTAAAATTAAATAATATGTGTGTGCCCAGTTATACTTGATTACCCCCCCTTAACAATTTAATCTATATAATAAAACAGAAAAAACTCTAAATACAAAGGATAATATAGAGTTAAAAGTGTAGTGTTTTAACAATATTCACTCGTTCTATATACAGGATGTCCCAATTTCGCGGTACCGCAAAGTAATTTGCGTTATTCAAATTATTGGCTAAGGATGCTACAAAGCCAAAATTAAAAATTAAAAAAATCATATTTGTATTAGGTCAAAAAACCAACAATTTAAGGAAAAATATAGACTTTTAGTAAGCAATGGCAAAATGGCAATTCTTTAGTGAGAAAAATCAATGACGGCTGAAAACCAATAAGTCAGATAGTTACGTGGTTTAATATTTCGGTTTTGGTATATTTTTATCATTATTATGAGTGCATTAGCTTAATGTAATTCCGAGTTTTAAATTGAATTAAACAAACGGCCATTAATATGTGAGAAAAGCCAAATTTATCTGCCATACTGAAAAAAAAAAGAAAACTGCTTTGAATCATGGGAGTTGCAAAATGAGATGTTCGGAAAATATTATTGAATCACGTGGAAAATATTTTTGAATCACGTGGTAGGCCTCCCTCTCAAGGTTATTTAATCGAATGAATGATGATTTTTAGGAAGACATGAACACTATAATGGATACTGAGACCAATACGTTACCGTCGGGTAAACCATTCGACACAATTGAATATTCTGAGGTAAATTAGTAGCTGTAGGTAGGAATTTGCTTTATTGCTATATTCTTCGATGAAGTTCTTAACTGGTTTAACATTCATATTTTAGAGTACAAGTCATAATGAAACAGGCTGTTTAGATTCAGTTGCAATTTGTAGCACTATAAGCAATGTCACGAATGACAATACCATCAATGACAAGACAGAAATGCAAGTAAGTAATGGTTTGGTTTTAGTACACATACTTATACGAAATGAGAGTAACTATATTATGTATGTTAAATTTAATTTGTAGTATTCAGCTACTCCGTCGACTAGCAAAACGGAATCTCCGGACGTTCATAGTTCTCCAATTAATCTTGAAGGTCGGAGGATTGTTGACTTACAATTTTTAATAAGCGAGTTGGTAACATTTTCTGGTCATTCACCACAATTTGGTTGTACTCTTGCAAATATGAAGATATTAAAGGAAGAAAGAAATGGTTTGATATCGATTCTTCACGTGCAATGCAACATGTGCACTGCAAAATTTAAAATTCCAACATCAAAAGTCACTGATGACAATGTCAATAATAATGCAGTACTTGGAATAATGTCCATTGGTTCAGGCTTTGCTCACTTACAACAAATATGCACTTCTTTAGATATTCCATGTTTATCTGAAAGGTTGTACAGTTCTGTACATGAAAACATTTGCGATTTGTGGGATGAAACAGCTGTAAAATGTATGAAAGAAGCTGCGGAGGAAGAACGAGCATTAGCTATCGCTAACGGCGATGTTGACCATGCAGGCACACCACTCATAACTGTTGTTGCTGATGGGACGTGGGCAAAACGTTCTTATGGAAGCAGTTATAACTCATTATCTGGAGCTGCTGCAATTGTTGGTTACAGAACTAAAAAAGTGCTCTTTCTCGGTGTCCGAAATAGATTTTGCACAATGTGCAATATTACGGAAGCAAATGAATCCGTTAAGACCTCACACAGCTGCTACAAGAATTGGTCAGGATCTGCAGCCAGCATGGAATCCGATATAATCGCAGAAGGCTTCCAAAGAAGTGTAGAAATGTACAATCTCATCTACCACAAATTTATAGCAGATGGCGATAGTAGCACATTTAAAAAAATTCTGGACATCCATCCGTACCCACATTTGAAAGTCGAAAAAATTGAATGCAAAAACCACATGCTCAGAAACTACTCGAAAAAAATTAGGGAGCTAGTCAAAGATACGAGTTCAGGCCCTTTGATTCTACGAAAAAAAATTGAAGTATGTACATAATTATACTGATGCTAGTAAATAAGTTTTAATAAAATTAACAGGCTACCTTAATATTTGTTTTTGTTTTAGCAAAATCAACTGAGACTTCGATGGGCTATTGACAAAGCTATTAAACATTGGAAAAACAAAAACGATTTAACCTTATTGGAAAAAATTATTAAATTAAAAAAAGATATAGAAAATTCCATAAGCCATGTGTTTGGAGAACACAAAGACTGCAAGACTATTGGTTACTTTTGCGAAAAGCCATTTGAACAAGGTGAATCTGTACTAAAAGATTTAAAATTGACTGGTAAGTTGTAATGGTGGATAATGCAAATATTAGGAAACATCCTTGTAGTATTTTTTATAACCACACTTGTAAATTTTTAGTTTAAGTAACATAGTTGGGATTTTTATAAAATTTTTACTCATTCTCAATATACTTTTTGAAAGTCTTGTAATCAGACGCTTAAATTTTTACTTTTTACTTCTTTATTTTAGATCTGTATGATAAATTATGCAGCTTCAAAAATTATCTTATTCGCCATGCTTCGAGTTTAATACATGATGTAGATAACAACAGCGTGGAGCAATTTAATTCGATAGTTGCGAAATTCATAGGAGGAAAAAGAATTAATTATTGTAAAAGGCGTTCGTACCAAAGTAGATGTGCTGCCGCCGTGGTAAGCCATAATACCAAAATGCCTATTTACATATTAAGGAAACGACTAAACTTGGGACGAACACCAAGTAAATTGTCTAAGAAATTGGAGCTCAGTCGAATGCGAAAAAATACTAGAGCGTTACCAAAATGTACTAAAAAACTGTTCACTAAAAAAAAATCAAAAGCTGATGATGGTATCGAAAGCTATGGCATTGCCTGTCAGAAGCCAGATATGGACGAAATGGAATATACCGAAGCAAAAGAACGATTTTTAGGACAAATTAGAAAAACACCTGATGAAATTAATAAAATTGAATATTTTACTAGGGATCAAGCAACCTCTGACCTTTGGTACTTAGAAAGGAGGAAACGCTTGACAGCGTCATTCTTTGGACTTGTCTGCAGACGTAAGAATACCACCAGAGCTGTAAGTCGTTGGTAGAGTCCATAGTTTATTCAAAACAATTTTACTCAGCCGCTTGTGACTACGGAAAAAAATATGAATTACTTGCAGTAGAGCAGCTTGAGCGTCGAATTGGTAAAACAATTAAACCATGTGGACTGTTTATTGATAGTGAACATTATTTTTTGGCAGCAAGTCCTGATGGTTTAATTGATGATCTCGGCATAGTCGAAATTAAGTGTCCTTTTTCCGCTAGAGACTTAACACCACACGAAGGTATAAGACAAAGGAAAATTACTTTTTGGTTTAGGAACGGTGACATTAATAAGAAACATAAATGGTACTACCAAATACAGGGGCAGTTGCATGTTACCAATCAATCGTACTGTGTGTTTGCCGTTTGGACCCCGCACGGCATGAAGTCGGAAACTTTGTTCCGTGATACTACATTTTGGTCTTCTTCTATGGAATCACTTCTCTGCCAATTTTATTTTAACTGTTTACTGCCAGAACTAGTAGACTCTAGAAAAGCCCGAAATATGCCCATAAAAGATCCAGATTATATAGTTAAAGCTTTTCAGAGTAGAGAAAAAAAATAGTTTAATTTTAAGGTATAAAGTGTGATGAACGTTTTATTTTATCCTTAACTATCAAGGTAAGAATAAATTCATAAATTACCTATACTTCTATTTTTCTGAGCATCAGTGGTTAAAATTTTGTTCATCAAGTATAAAAAGTTTTATGTTAGCTTCTTTTCGAGTTATGCTACGTCATAAAAACCGAAATAAAAAATTTATACTTCCTATTAGATACAGAACGATTTACCGAAAGTTGTCACCTACCTAACTCTTTATTTTTGTAAAATAGAATAGGCTTTATAAATAAAAAATGACACAGTGTATTTTGCGCATTTAAAATGTTTTACACGTTAATAAATCTGGGCTTTGCAAATCTCTGCGAATCACCCTATACATTGTTGCTATTAGCTTATTTGTAATAATATCAACTTCTGTTTGGGTTTAGGCTTAGAATAGTTTTTAGAACTTGATTTTTATTTAAATGGTGAATAAAACATTTTTTTATTTAACTACACGTAGGTGTTTAGATTAATTTGAAGCGAAACAAATTTTTCTTTGTTAAAAAATCCGGGCGATATCGATTTTTGTTATTTTCACAGTACCTTTGCGATCCGGAAACCATAAAACAGCATGAATGTTGATTGTTTTTGAGGAAGTATGATGTTCAATTAGACCCATTGATAAATAAATGAGCCTATACGCTTTGACAGTACAAAACATGTTCATTATTAATATCTGCATTTTTGCGAAACATGTAAGATTTTTGATTATTTTAGGATTTAATTTACATAATTATTTCACATTTTTTTTATTTCTGCGATACAAAAAAGCTAGAATCCTAGATTACAAGAAATAAATATATCCACTTATACCTATAAAATACTAATACACTGGACAATACTAAAATTCCGATAACGTAAAATTTATTCCGAATTACACATTTATTTTTTTGTAAATCCCTGGATTCACACCTGCATATAAATAAACCGATGGCCGCCGTAACATTTGTAATTATCGTAGACGGCGGCCGGCGGCGCCACTTTGTGGATGCAAAATTTGAACTTGTAGAGTCTTAGGTCGTGCGCGATTGAAACCTTATTTTACAAACATTTTGAAAAATTCAAATGACAGATTAAAGACAAAGGATGAATCCACTAATGTATAGAATTAAATTTTTTTTAATTTCAATCTAAATAATCCATATTAGTATTTTAAAATCAGCTATTTTAACATACTTTCTAGTCGGATGAAATGTACATAATTTATTTTTCTTTTAAATTCTATTTCTATACATTAGTAAATTAACTCATCCTCTAATCAATTAAAAAAAAAACAAATTAATAAAATAAAAAATAAAGGAATGAACGCGCACGAGCGATGCCTTTGTATTTATATAAAATTTCAGGCGGAGGATGAGCCTTAATTTTGACATAGTCGGCCTTAAAAAAATTTAAAGCAGGTACGTTTTCATCCTGCATGCAAATTGATTCGACATCGGAAAAATTAACTATCAATGCAGGATGGTGCGCGTCCGTTGACGTCAGAGGTTGCTTACACTCAGACAGAAATATGTCTTGGCAGTTGGAAAAAACAAGGTCCAATATTACTTTATTACAATTAGAAACGTTGTTGATTTGTTTTAAATCGTAGAAACACACGCAGTCATACAATAATATTTCACGGTGATTACTTGAAATGAAAATTGAGGAGATTTCGGTATTTAAATCGTTCATGAAACCAGGAAAATCATCAGAAATTGGATGTTCTCTTGCATCTATCGGTTTTGAGTTTCTTGTGTAGTTAGGCAAATTAAAGTCTCCAAGAATTGTAACCCTTGAGTCAAATTTCCTGTCCATAATGTAACTCACAGAGCCAATATGTTCTTCATAAACTGATAATGGCGACGAAGGAGGTATATATGCACAACAGAACACGTAATGCATATTGTTAATGTCCACACCAACCCACAGTTCCTCTATGGTATTATTAGGTACGGAGTAGATGGTAGATGTGAATGATGCCCTGACTGCTATGAGCACTCCGCCACCCCTTTCTTTGCCTGTCTGTATGGTATTACGATCCTTTCGGTAAACCACAAAGTTGCTCGGGAAAAGTTCCTCATTTAGACTAGACTCATTAAGCCATGTCTCTGACAAAACAACTGCGTCATAATCGGAGTTTACCATTTCGTTATAGAACTGAATTGTTTTAGTGCGTAGACCCCGGGTGTTCTGGTAGTACACTTTGAAGCAATTTACGTTGTCATCGTCTGAACTGGATCTTGGCAAAAATTTGGTGGAGATTCAGGAGCAATCATCATATCGCTTTCGTGAATATTTAAATTATCGGATATTTTAAACCAATTTTTAATTGGTCCGCTGATGTAATAAATAAGAGCTCGTTTTGCGTTAGAACTTGGCTCTGCATGCCGGTTTCTGTCATTCACCGCTGTAAAATTATCGAAGTTAAGAAAAAGGGATTTATGTTTACTATTAAATACTCTGTTGTATATAATAAAGTCAGCATCCAAGATAAATTTGTTGAGAATCTGTCTATTACGGGCATATGGCGGTCCACCTATGATAAGATTTGTAAACTCCATGATTTTAGAAAGTCCATCCAAAGTAGCGCCACTGACGCTCGTTCCTTGGGCAGCATTTTCTTTACCTGTAAAGAGTATCACGAAATCATTTTTGTTAAAATTTCTCGTTAAAACCTCGACATCATTCATAAAATCATCCATCAGAGCGTTGCTTCTATACTGAAAATTTATGTCAAATCCATTTATTAAGTGCTTTCTGACCATAAGACCTAATCCTTATTGTCTCATATCCTGAGCTTTTTTCGAATCCACTAAATTACACTAATTTTATAACGTTCGAACACTTTTTTATACAAAAAAATCTACCTCTCTTCTTTTTTCTACTTTCGACATTACTTCACAAATCTTAAGCCTGCTTACAATCAACAATGTTTGACAAATAGTGTTGCCATGCTATTTTGACCGTAGCCGACTATCCCGAGAACGTACTTAATGCATTACTTTTGTCTTGGAATATTACGAAAAAGAAATATATTAAAATTAGGAAAAATATAAAATTCCGGATACTTTCTAGACGGACTATACATAGCTGAAATATATTGTAGCACAAATCAAATAAAAAATTATATATATTTACTAAAAAAAATATCAATATCTTTTTATTCATCTGGACTCAAGAATCCGGGAATCTGATTGCACCCCTCCCCACATGTTTTCTAGATGGCCGGCAATATATTAATTAACCTAGTTTAGTTAGTTGCTAAGGGTGCTGTGAGTGCAAGTTGTCTGTCATGATCTAATGATCTGAATACTTACAATTTTGTCATTTTGGTATTCGAGAAAAAACGAATTACACAAAACTAGAAAACAAATATATAAATCCGACGCCATGAAGAACAAAAATGGTCGCCAAAAGCCACAAAATTGTGATGTGGTCGAGGATGTGGTATCACAAACAATATATCTTGCGTAGCTATATTGTTTGTGGTGGTATTCACGTAGCTGTAAGAACTCGAAGAATTAATGATAGAGAATACAAACTTCACACAGCCCTAGTGTGTTTTTTGATCTTAGATTCCTCGAACTGTATGTTTAGATCTTTGCCCGAACGAAGAGTTCAAAGCCGTTTTTAACTTGCCAAGAAATAGATAGATAGATAGATATTTATTCGTGCTATTAATTAATACAAATTTTACACACGTCAAACAAGCTTACAAAAAAAAATAGTTGCAACAATTAAAATGATAAAAACCTACAGTCTAACACAATAATAAAAAGTCAATACAAATAAAAAACAACAAAATCATCAGTACCCATACTAACACTCGAATGCATATCACATCAAGACACTAATAACGGCTTAAGTCTGCCTTTAAAAATTATAAATAATAAATAAATAAATAATCTTTATTGCATTACAAGTAAATGTAGTACAAAAGTGGAAAGTATCGTGTATACGTATTTTAATAACCACCATTTAGACAATAATAAATTAGAAACATTAAACTATTATAATAAATTCAAAAAAATTAAAAAGCACCAGTAACCTAATAACAGATTTTCACAGAAATAAAGCCATACATACTATCACACATTTGTTATCACATTACTTAGATTGCGGTATTATTGGTTAAATTATCGGAAGTAATTGCACAAGTGCACCAAAATTACCGATAATTTTGCATGACAGCGTGTTGTCTAAAAACTGCATGAGTTCATTTTCATATTTTGGAGAAAGAGCCCGACACCGAAGGTGGAGGGCTCTTTTTGCAAAATATGAAAATGACCGAATGCAGTTTTTCTAAGACAACACGCTCGAATGCAAAATTTTCTGGTTATTTTGATGCACGAGTGTAATTCGGGGGAATATTTCCCGAATTAGGACATGGTTTTAAAAAAATACATTTTTATTCTTTTTTTAATACAAAAACGTACATGTAACTGTAAACAAAGTACAGAGATGCAAAAAAAACGATTTTTTTTAAATCCGAAACGAGACATTTTTAATAATACCTATATATTCACTAGACTTTGACGTTATTTATAAATTGTCGCTGTCAAATTTTCAATGGAATTACCATAGATACGTACGATGCAATTATCGCTGTGCTCTTTCGGTTTCTACAGTGCAATTACCGCTGTAATTTTCCGAGAATTGCACTCCTCTAATGGGATTTTTTATACATGAGGGAAATATTCACATACATAGGCTTTCACCTTGTGTTTAAAAGCAGCATAGGTTAACGTCTTAAAACTACGTGGCAACTGATTATAAACATGGGCAGCAAGATACAGGAAGCATGATTTAAAAATCTGAGATCTATGTCTAGGAATAGCAATGGTATTCCCAAAACGCAGGTCCAAACCGTACATATCACCCCTTAGAGTTATCATGTTTGCAAGATATACTGGTTGATTTAGCAGAAGTGTTTTATGAACAATACAACTAAGGTGTACACATCGTCTCTGTGCCATATTGCACTGAAAAACATTCCGAATGTGATGGCTCACATGATCTCTCCTTGACAAGTTCTTTACAAAACGGACACATGAGTTCTGGACTTTTTGAATTCGATATTTATTTTGTTGCGTAAGAAAGGGTCCATAGACAACATCGACATAGCTGCCAATAGACAAGACCAGACTCTCCGTTAGAATTTTTTTAATATGTGATGGCAACAAATTTCGATACTCGTAAATTGATTTGAGTTTATAATAGGTTTGTTCTAGCATGAAATTTCGGACGGTTTGAAGCAATCCGGAGTTTGCGCATAGCAATAAAAGCGACGCTTATATCGCTATGCGCAAACTCCGGATGTCTTCAAATCGTCCGAAATTTCATGCTAGAACAAACCTATTAAGAACGCTGACAAATGCTATTAACGTGAGAGTTAAATGTTAATTTAGAGTCCATAATTAATCCCAGATTTTTTACCTCAGCAACCCAATCCACTCCACTACCCAAAATACTAATTCGCAAGCCCGTTACATCAATATCATTTCGAGAGTATAGAATTCCCTGGGTCTTACGAGGATTTATCACCAGCGAGTTCTCTGTAGCCCAATCAGAAATACTCGCGAGGTCCTCATTAATAATTAATTCATCGATTGAATAGCAACCTTCATTTAATAACATATTGTTACGTTTTTCCCGTGGGTTCTTAACAAAATTACAACTTGACTATTTTCAACTAATACTCTCTTTATTCACTATCACTGTATACAATTTAACATTTTAAACTACTCTTATAACTTTACAACTAATATCTATTCAACACTCAATGATTAACTGAACTGAACTAACTAACCGACTGACTAACATTCGCCTTAGGTTTGCTTATATATAATCTCCAATCTATCACGAATATTCGGGAAGTATTCCGACGCCACTCTATATGATCTCGACGAGGCCATCGAGATAATTCCAGTCCAGCGATCCTGATACTTCGCGACCGGCCGGGCGATGAGTCATACAGACAAAGAAGCGAGGGGCACGGCGGCTAGTTGTATAGGGTAGCACAAAAACGTTCGGATGGTTGTTAGGCTAGCCGTAACATTGCCTCCCTCTTAATTCTGATCGTCCCGATCAGCTACTTCATGTCCGTGATATGCTTTCAACCTGTCGAGGTGGACAACTTTCAGTTTGCTCCTGGGGCTACGCTGAATTCTATACACAACCTCATTAATTCTTTTGACGACCGTATAGGGTCCTTCCCATACTGGTGTTAGCTTGGGAGATCTTCCTGTCTTCCTTTGCGGGTTATATAACCATACTTTATCGTTCATCCGAAATCCCCTAGAGTTAGCTTGGAGATCATATCGAGCCTTCATTCGGTCACTAGCGAGACGTTCAAACGGTAGTCCCACATCATTCTGTTTCATCTTCCCACTGGATCTTGTCTGAGGTCCTTGACTTGAGACACAGGTTGAACACTGCTGGCACCATGATTTCACATCCTGGCAGTAGTTGACCCAGTAAAATCTGTCGCGGATCTTGTCAATCATTTTGTTCACTCCGAGATGAGCACCAAACTTTCTATTATGTACTTCGTCCAGAACTTCCGATACCCTCTTCCTTGATACCACTAACTGCGTCTTCACTACTTTGCCATCGGCGCTTTCCCAGGCTCGTTTAAGGAGTCCATTTTCAACTACCAGGGAGTCCCACTGAGCCCACAGAGATTTAAAAGTAGATCCCTTAGTTGAAATATTTTCCCAGCTTGGTCTTGGTTGACGTTCTTCCTTAGCTTTTAGTAGCAGTGCTATTTCATTATCCTCAAGCTGATCCTTCTTCAGTTGCTCTGTGGTCCACTGCTGATCAACCTTAAACTTGATTCGCCTAATGGGAGTGATTCCTTCTCGTTGGTCAATTCTTTGGCGATGTTTATAATTATCCTCACATGACCTTCTGGATAAAGCATCTGTATTACTATGCCATCTTCCTTCCCTGTGCTTCGCCTTAAAGTTATATTGTTTCAACTCTTTCTGACTTGGCTTTGAACTGCTGTTGTCTCTGGATGGAGCTGTAGGTCGTAGTTGTACTCGACAGTCTCTCTTAAAATGCCCAATGTTGCCACATATATAGCACTGATTTGAAACATTTCGGTTACGTGGCCTATCTTCTAGTGGCTCCCGGAATCTTTGTACTTGACAGTCCCTTTTGAAATGCCCAGTCCTGCCGCATCTATAGCACTGATTTATAGCCTTTTGATTACATGGTCTAACTTCTGTTGGCTCCCGGAATATCCGTACTCGACAGTCCCTTCTGAAATGCCCAGTATTTCCACATCTATAGCACTGATTTGATGTATTTCGGCTATGTGGCCTATCTTCTATTGGCTCCTGGAATCTTTGTACTCGACAGGCCCTTTTGAAGTGTCCAGTCTTGCCACATCTATAACACCGATTACGGTTGTATGGCCTAACTTCTAGTGACTCCCTGCATCTCCCTGTGGCCTGAAGAACTTCGGTTAATTTCTTCAAAATACCGCCCATTTCAGTTAGTTCACAATTGTTCGCCAAATTTTCTTCCTTGATGGATACTTCCCTGATTGCTGGCTTAGAGATGTTACAGGCCGCCTCGATTTCTAGCGCTCGACCCAAAGCTTCACTGCTGTTATCAAATTTGGCTAGGCGTAGCATCTTCTGAGTTTCTGGATCTCTGACACCGTCCACGAAATATTCAGCGACAAGTTCCTCTTGAAATTCCTCTGTCGCTCCCGGGTAGGCCAATTGAATGAGACGTCTTATGTCTGCCTCAAACTCTTGCAGGTTTTCGCCAGGCTTCTGATGTCGGGACTTAACTTGTGCCTGATATAGTTGTCTTCTATGTTGGTCTCCAAATCGTCTCTCCAGGGCAGCTGCAAGTATGTCATAATTCCCCTGTTGGCTGATGGGAATTGTCTGCAGTAGTTCCAGGGCAGATCCACGAAGCCCTACCACTAGTGATGTAGCCATTTCTTCATTATTCCAACCGTTGGCAACAGCAGCGGCTTCAAATTGTCTTTTGTACATTGTCCAGGATGTTTGACCGTCGTACGTTGGAGGTTTGATGTTTTGTCCTGAGGCGAATGCCCTCTCGGTGGGTGCTTGGTGTTTTAGTCTGGTAAATTCTGCTTGTAGATTCTTCACTTCTTTCTGTACGTCTCCTACTTCTTTTTGTACATTTCCAACTTCTTTTTGAATATTGTTTACTTCTCTCTCAAATTTCTCATTTTGTCCGTCCAATATTTTCTGTAATTTTCCTTGCTCGCCTACAATTACATCCAGCATCCATTTCTGAAGCTGGTCCTGCTCTGCTTGTCTTTTCTCTTCCTGATCTTGTAAAATTTTCTGAAGCCGGTCCTGTTCTGCTTGTCTTTTCTCTTCCTGGTCTTGCAAAATTTTCTGAAGCCGGTCCTGTTCTGCTTGCCTTTTACGTTCATCTTTATCCCGATCTGCTTGCCTTCTACGTTCATCCTCTTCCCGATCCGCTTGCTTTTTATCTTCTTGATCTTAAAAAATTTTCTGAAGCCGGTCCTGTTCTGCTTGCCTTTTACGTTCATCCTCTTCCCGATCCGCTCGCCTCTCAGCATTTAAATTATCCATGAAATCGGTCAACATTTTATTTATTTGCTCCATTTCTGCTGTTTGTTGCCTTGTATTGACCATAGAATGTTATAAAACTTTACCAGAATCCAGCAATCAAACGGTCTCGTTGACGTACTTGTACTTCTTCTTTGAAAAATACTTCGCAAGTCCGGTCCCTTCACAATCCGACTTCTGACACCAATTGTTACGTTTTTCCCGTGGGTTCTTAACAGAATTACAACTTTGCTATTTTCAACTAATACTCTCTTTATTCACTATCACTGTATACAATTTAACACTTTAAACTACTCTTATAACTTTACAACTAATATCTATTCAACACTCAATGATTAACTGAACTGAACTAACTAACCGACTGACTAACATTCGCCTTAGGTTTGCTTATATATAATCTCCAATTTATCACGAATATTCGGGAAGTATTCCGACGCCACTCTATATGATCTCGACGAGGCCATCGAGATAATTCCAGTCCAGCGATCCTGATACTTCGCGACCGGCCGGGCGATGAGTCATACAGACAAAGAAGCGAGGGGCACGGCGGCTAGTTGTATAGGGTAGCACAAAAACGTTCGGATGGTTGTTAGGCTAGCCGTAACAATATATTTTATTTTATTTTTAAATTGCAAGGGTGATAAGCTCTTTAGGTGCAAAGGTAACTTGTTAAATAATCGGGGGGCATAAAAGTTAACCGAGTATCGACTTCTTGTTAGTCGTATAAAATCAGGTGCTATAAGAGAGGCATGTCTTGTGTTATAGTCATGAATGTCACTACGCCGATCAAACAGATCCTGCCCCTCATGAATCCACAGTAAACATTTAAATATATAAACTGAGGGTAGTGTCATTATTTTTAGAATTATGAAGTAGGTCTTGACATCTGCACGAAAAGGTAAACCCTTTATTATTCGAATGACCGTTCGCTGAAGACTGAAAAGCTTACCACAGTGCGGAGAGTGTCCCCAGGCAAGAATCCCGTATGACAAGTGGGAGTGAAAAAGACCAAAATAGGCACTCATACACGTTACATGGCTGGCAACCGGCCGCAAAAAGTGGTAATTTAAAACATTGTCAGTGGCCTGTAATTGTTTTTTAAATTTTGTCTAAATTAACCTATGCAGGGTGTTATTTAATTGATGGTTAAAAATGCAGGATATATTTTTTTGTCTCATTTTAGAATTAAAAATTCATATAAACATGTGTGCGTAAGGCCTTTGTTCTTGAGATAAAGGGTGTTAAAGTTTCATTTTTTACAGTTTTTTCATGCACCTCGTACATTTCTAGAGGTATATCTCAGATTTGGCAGATAATAAGCTGTGACCATGATCTAGTAAATGGCCAAAATACAATTTAGCAAAATTTACTTTGTTCCGGATCGCGATCGCTTTACCCTCGAAAATTTTTACTACGACACAGGGTTACACCCTGTAAATATTGCTAAAATGTATTATGGCCGTTTACTATTCTTATAGATTTTTTTCTGTAGAATCCAGTGGCTAGTTTGTTTTTTTCTTGTGCCATCTGTTTTAAAGTTATAAAGCAAACATATGTTTTTTTTTGATGGGGCACCCTGTATATTTTTCGAGATAATTTTATCTTATCTTAGAGATTTTCTGAGATTGTGCCTGGATGGGTTTGTCTTGTAAGAATACATTAATCACCAAACACTTAAAACTTATTAAGTTAGTTTTAGAAAAATTAAGGGTGAGATTGTTTTAGTGTTGGGGATTGACTGGTCAAAATATCTTCTATAATCTAAAAATATTTTATTTATTTTATTTCACTTGTATCATGTAAATCATGTTGCAAATCGATATTTTTAAATTATTTATGCATTGTTGTATTCAGTCCAGTGTACCTAGAATTTATGCATTTGTAATCAGCCCAGTTTACAACCGTCCGTCTTTGGTGTGCGATTTTACCGGTGAATCCCAATCTTTTTATGACAGTGCATAGTACAACTTGCCTCCGACGATTCTGAGGTTAAAATAATTGGATAAATATCAAATTTTACAACAGCCTCTCAAATGAATTTAACAATCCAATAATATGGACAGCAGTAAAAAGTATCAAATCAATTTGTACAACATCATCGGATATTTGACCATCAACTTGCTGGGAAAGTTGGCAAAAGAAATCGGCGCTTCACAATGTAGCTGTAAAGTTACTAAGAATGCCGGCATTTTCGGCTTCTTGTGAAAGGAACTGGTCAATATGAGGAATTGTTCATAATAAATTACGAACCAGATTCACCACTACACGATCTGGAAAACTGGTTTATATCAAATATAATTTAAATCTAATCAATGAATCCGAAGGAATAGCTGACTTCAATATAACTTCATCCTCCGATACTGATACATCTTCATCTTCCGAAGATGAGTTGCCTGCTATTGAGCAGGTAACAGCTGACTCCTCCGATGAGAATTCAGATTCAGATGTACCATTTTCTTTCTATGCACGTTAATCCTTATTGGTTATTATTGTTATTAATCAGTTAATTAAACATAATTAATGATCTTTTATTTAATTTTTAGTTTAAATGAAAATATGTTTTTGATTTTTCTTTAATTGAATGGTTAAGTTGGTATGTGAACTTAAAATGTAGATTTTTGTATGTTTTATTATATTTTTGAATTTATTAAAGTCAACTGACAGGTTAATTGACTAAAAAGAAATTGACCTGTCAAATCCACAACACTGGATGGTTTGCATCAAACCAATCCTTATCCTTAATCAGGTCAGCGTCCAAGATCCTTTTCAGCTGTCCTACATCTTTTGCATGCCATAAAAAGATGGTATCGTCCCCGAACACAGTTATAGGGGCTAGTCGTAAATATATAAAAGCAAGATTATAGGCCCCATGGCAAAGCCCTGGGAGGTACCTAGAGAAATTTGTTACTTATCTGAACAGCAGCCCGTGAAATTGACACTCTGATCAGGACCTGATAGGTAGGATTCGAAACATCACAAGGAAAAGCCTCGAAAGCCATACCTCTCTAACCACAGCCATATTCTGCGATCCACACTGTCAAGAGCTTTGGAGACATCACAGACCACTGTTGCGGTAGCCTCACCAGAGTTAAGCACTCAGAAGGTCAAATACAGCATCTCCAGTGCTCTTTGCGTCTCGAAATCCAAACTGCCTTGGACTCAAAAGATTAAACCTGTTCAAGAAAGAAACCATTCTAACCTTCACCAACCTCTCAACGATTTTAGACCTGGCAGGCAGAAGAGCTATTGGACAAAAATTAAATGGACTGTCATGATCGCTACTCTTATGTAGTGGATCAACCACTGCTGGTTTCAGACATATGAAATGTGTTAGTAGAAAATAAAGCATTTATTGCATCTACAAGTACTTCCATCCAGTGCCGTGGTGGGAAGAACCGAAAATATCTTCATAGAGATGTGATCCCGTCCTGCATAAGATATATTCTTATGATGTCCCTACCCTCCAAACATTAGCTGGATTGAAAAAGAAAGTCCCTCCAACATTAATACCTCTCATGAATTCCTCAGGCTCGTTTTTGCTGCAAATGCAACTAGTCATTTCAGAAGCAACCTTAGAGTTATAGGAATTCAGTCTATGGACATTTAATTCAGAATCTGTTGGATCAGTATCATCCTTTCCCCTGAGATCCTTCACAATACACTAGGATTCCCTTGTCTTATTTGAAAATTCATTGATCGACTGGGAAAGATTGGACAATGTTATGGCCCGAATATTAAAATGATTAGAAAATTCTATGTTAAAATCGCCAGACATTATTATATTTTTGCTGACTGGAATGCCTGACAATGAAATTTCCAGGCTTTCCGGAACTATCCACCTCTCGAGAATGTATTTTATACCAGAAAATGGTAAATTTAAACCACGAAACACGAACCTTTCTGCTTTATTGTGTATGTGGTATCTACAGACAGACCCGTATTATGATATTGATTTGTTGCTATAGAAAAAAATGCAATGCAATCGAGCAGATTTGTATGGATGTTATCTAGACCAGACATTTAATCAAATTCATGTCATAACAATTTTGACATAAAATGATTTATAATATTTTAAGTATAGGATGCTTCAGTATATAAGTAGACGAGCGGTATGTGTGTGTGTGTGTGTGTGTGTGCGAAGATGTTGTTTGACACGGTTCTTGAATAGTTGTATGTTGTAATTAGGGGGAAACAGATGACCTGAGAGTGAGTTCCACAGTGATGCAGTGCGCCAGACAAAGGAGTTCTTGTAAAGCAATGTTCTAGGTGTTTCCAGCTGTACGACGAACTGGTGCGCTCTTGTCGTCTGTCGTGACTGTCTGGCAGGCGTTGCCAGGGGCGGGTTGAGTCGGGCCAAATCCTGGAAACATCTGCGATGAAAGTATCTGTAAAACTGATCTCGGCCACATGCCTGCCGTGTTCCAGATTATCCAGATACCGGGTCGCCGACGAGACGCACAGCTCTCTTCTAAATGGAGCAGCTTTAGAGTGTGCTTTGGTGCGGCACCCCAGATGTGTGAGCAATATTCTAAGCATGGTTTTATTTGCGCTTTGTAGAGCAAGAGCAACTGCTGCGGAGTATGCAGTTTTTTATTGCGAAATAGCGCACCAAGCTTCTGGGAGACTGATTTTGCGATGTTAGCAACTTGGTCATGCCAGAACATATTGCTGTTGACTGAGACACCCAGTAGTCCGATTGACGAGGATGAAGGAATGGTCGATCCTGCCATAATGATGTCAGGGCTCGGCGTATTGGCCCTCTTGGTAAACGTGGCTGCTTGGATCTTTGCTGCATTGAACTGGACCAAATTTCTGTCGCCCCAAGTTTGAACTTTCTCCACGTCTTGATTAATTGCTGTAATCTGCTCCTGTCTGCGGTGATAAGTCTCAGTCGCTGGTAAAGTTTTTTCTGATCTAAATTGGGAGACAAGGATACTGTCATCTGCAAACCTGTAAACAGGATTATTTGTTTCGATCAGCAGGTCAGCAGTTGGTGTTGTGGGCATTGAACGATTATTTTTCAATTGGGGTGATCGACCTGTATTGAGTCAAAAGTGGTAGCTAGTGTTGTAGGGCGCTAGAGACAGCATATAAACTTGGTTAATCCCTTGGCGGTGAACTTGAGCTACATGACGTCAAGGTTGTTCGGTTCGAGTGTTTCCTCGGGGTAACATGGAAAGTCGCTTCGGATAAAAAGGCATATTCTGAACTTATGTCTAAATCGGGTGTATAAGTCGTAACCAGGGTAGAGGTAGTTTACTGTTGCTGTAGAACATACTTGTGTTTCTGTAAGGGCTAATATGTGTGGTTTATTTGTTTGTAGATGTTGGTGTACCGAATTAATGTTTGTATTTAGGCCTCTTATATTGCAGAAATATATTTTAGATTGGTTCGGTATCCTTGTTGCTTGTGAAACGTTGCATGAACGACAACCCGGCGCGGCGCCCGGAGGTCCGAATGGCCGGGGAGTTTACTTTCGGAATATTTTGATCCTGGAAGCACCATCTTGTCCATATATTCCTATTGTGGAACCTGGAACCACCAGCGCGGAAGCGGAACATGATACGGAAAAGCCACTTAGCACTTCCCAGTTCTGGTGGGGTGGTTTTTCACCGGACGATGCGAGTAGGCGTAGGCATCTACGACCTAGGGCCGCTTCCACTGGAAGCATCGGCCTCAGACTCATTCCTTTGGTGGTCCCTTGTCTGAGAGGGATAAGAATAAGGTTTGTTGGGTCACTCCCCAGTGATCAGCTCCAGACTTTGTACTTTGGTGTTCTCCAGCCTGGAGGAGGACGATGGGTTTTGATCGGCCATATCCCGTGGCAACTTCGGAGTGGCGAGGGCGTCACTCCTCGTAATCATGCTGCTCTCACCAGTTTGACGTTCCTGCATGCTAATGCAATGCAGCCCCTCTTGCCACAAGCTGTCATTCATCAGGTCCAGACTTTGTACTTCGGTGTTCTCCAGGCTGAGGGAGAGCGATGGGATTTGATGGGCCACATCCCGCCAACTCGGAATGGCGGGGACGTCACTCCCCGTAATCAAACTGCTCTCACCAGTTTGACTTTCCTGCTTGCTAATACAATGCAGCCCTTCTTGTCACAAACTGTCATTGATCAGCTTTAGACTTTGTACTTCGGTGTTCTCCAGCCTAGGGGAGCGATGGGATTTGATGAGCCACAGCCGTGGCAACTCGGAATGGCGGGGGCGTTACTCCCAGTAATCAAACTGCTCTGACCAGTTTGACATGACATTCGTACCTGCTAATACAATGCAATCCCTCTTGTCACAAACTGTCATTGATCAGTCCCAGACTTTGTACTTCGGTGATCTCCAGCCTGGGGGAGGACGAATGATAAGTATATTATTACAAGAGTGCGGTACAGAATTTTTACAGCACTGAGTGCGGTAAAGTACTCCTTACGGTACGCAAATGAGTGCAGTAAAGTGTACTTTACCCCACGCGAGTAGGAAAGGAAATATACGATTCGGTATGAAAGTCTTCAACGGGAGTATTTTTTAAATTTATCTATGCCCTCGCTACCTATGTTGGCCCATGTAGTTCTACGATCAGTTCATTGTATTAGACCAGAACAACCATTCGGTATCCATCCCATTAGATTCTTGGACCTCCATTATTTCATATCGGGGGAGTGCGGGATATGATAGAAATAATAGAATTTTTTTGGGACAAAGCTCCAGTGGCGGCTTGTGACATTTAGACGTGGTGAGGTAATATATTAGGAAAATAGAAGATTGAAAAAAATATCGGGAATACTATTTTGAGGTCGAATTCTACGCGAGTGGTAGGTACGTTCCGGCCAAAGTCGAATTCGAACTTGCGGACGTTCCAAACACCCCTAATTGTAATTTGTGATGAAGATGTTTATGTTATAATTCATTTAAACTTACTTAATTTTATATGTGCAGCAAGTTTTTCATATGCATAATTAACCTATTAGATAAGTAATAATTGAGGAGGTTTCGACCAAAAACAAATAAATCCACCATAAACGATTTTCGGGAAAAGACGATTTTTCTATTACGCAAAAAGTACTAGCTTTTTCATTTATCTTGTTAGCAAATAGTATTAGAGGCATCATAATAAGACTTTCCCTACAATATAAATAATATTTCGGAGAAATAGAATTAAAACAAAAATGGATTTATTTGGTTTTGCTCAAAACAACTGGATTTATTCGGTTTTGCTCAAAACTTTATTAGCAAACATTAATAAAAATATTATTAAACTAGTACAAACAAAAACATAATATGTGTAGTTGACAAACATGAAAGGATATTAGCTTTTTATCTTTTTAAACCCACGAAAAAAAAATCTGAAAAAATCCTTACTTCCAAATTAAACAAAAAAGTAATATTCTTTTCTAAGAAAAAAATTTAGCCAAAGAGCAAACAATAAAAAATAACTATCTTTTAAAGTTTAAACTACATAACAAAAAGTTAATTAAATATGGAGTGCAGACTCCTCTTCTAAGCAGTCACACTCATTACTCATCTCTTCTTCCTGAGTTATTTCCTCATTATTTTCAACTCGATTTACTCATAAATGCAACAATTTCGCCGCTTTCCCACTTTTTCCATAAGCTGTTGCCATCTATTGTTCAAAATACACACTTACTAATTAGGTAAAATAGGACACTCGACATAAATAATATAAATATATATTTGGATTTATTCGGTTTTGAGCGAAAGGAGGATTTATTCGGTTTTGCACGAAAATATCAATATCGACCCTGAAATTGACGAGGATTTATTCGTTTTCGCACGTTAATAGTTGGTTTATATGATGTATTTTAACAAACTGAATCGGTATCCGCCGCTAACTCAATTTTTATAAAAAGTGGATTTATTCGGTTTTGTTTAAAAGCTCCTCAATTATAGTTGATGAGTGTGAGAACATAGCTCGTAGATAAAAGTAGTTATATTTAAAAACAGTATTTTACATTGTTTTTATTATTGATGTTAATTTGCTATATTTGATATTACAGTGATATCTGACTATAAGCAGAAGCTAGAGAGGAGTTTAAAAAATGAAAAAGCCGAGCATCAGCAGAGTAAGAATAGTTTAGAAATTATAATAAATGAAGAAAAAAGTCGAAGTCAGAAATTGACAAATGATGGTTTATTGAAATATAATTCTTTGCAGCAACATTACAAACTACTTCAGGTAAGAAGATACATATTTTTAGTTTTTTGCTTATTAATTATCTTTACAGATAATAATGTGTTAGATGAGATCATTGAGAATTTATATTAAATACAATTGAATATTCATAACTACAGGTATATTTTTATGTTATACCTTATTCAAGGCAGTCCATAATATTTAATTTATTAGCATTATTAATGCAATTAAATAAGATGAATAGTTTATATTTTTGTAAATATAAAATATAAGCATTTTACAATAAAATCTGTTACGAATAGAATTGAGATGAATTAAAATAACGGATAATTATACAAACATTTTGAAACCTGTACTTAGTTGAAATATTTAAAATTAAAAATTCTTCACCTAGGATTAAATTAGCACAAAAAAGTTAGAGGCAGAAAAAATCAATAATAACCAAAATAAAGTACAGTCATTTTAATTTAGACCCAGATCTGGAGCTGTCTCATATTGTATCATAAAAATGGTTTAGAACAACGCCACCTAGACAGAAAGCCGAACATGTGTTTCCGATCAGCTGGTAAACCTAGTCATTCCGATATAAATCGATAAAGGTGGAGATCAGTATTTAATTTATATTTCATTTTAAGAATGGCCTAATTTGGGAAAAAAATAAATTACATTATGACCACAAAGTGTGAAAATTGTCGGAAAATTGTAAATTGTAAAAATCGTAAATAATGTTATGAAGCAAAACAAAAACAACGTGAAAAATACAATACTTATCTACTTTAAAAGCGAGTTTAAAAGTGTGAAAATTACAATAGTGTGATGAAAATCGCAGTAGCAATTAGTGTATTATACTAATAATCTAAAAAGAAATCATTAGAAATTTTTTATGAACGTACTTACATCAGTATTGTCTCCTATTGTTTTGTAGGCTTTGACCTTTTTAGTTCAGGCATTGTCTTTGGTTTTAAAATGTCGTTTTGGTTTTTAACGTAATTGTTTAAAAGAATGTTTGAAACAGTTTTTATTAGAGCCTTCATAATTGTTGGTTATGTTCGGGACAATTGTGGCCCATAAGCAAATCAAGGTCTAATCCATCAATTGTTTCAGCAGACATTTTCATAAGGACATAACTCTGATTTTTATGTCTTAAAAAGCACTCTTCGTTCAGTAACATTTTTTGTAAAACCACATACATATATGTATGACGAACAAGTTACTACATCAAGGTTTGGATAACGAAGTCCTCCCCGATCATTTGCATTGATTAATTCTGTTCTTAGATTTAAGTCCATTTCATTTTCTGTTAAAAACACTTTACAATATTTACATTGAAGTCTTTTTAAAAGTGAAAATACAGCATAACCAGAAATATACACTATTGAAGGCAAAACTGTATCAGAAATTTCTGAAATATCGTCCTCACTAATTTCGCAGTTGTTTCTCAACTCTACTGCAATGTGGACATTTTCGAATTTGTTACCTTCAACAAACTCTGAAAGACTGTCCTTAGAAATTTCTAAATCTCCAAATTTATTTGACTTTAACATAAGAGGAATTACACTTTGCATCCGTAGTTTACATTCCGATTCAAAGATCTGACGAATTGAGATATGGTATTGCGACCCAGCTTGATATCTAAAATGTTATGAAAATTACAAATACTCGGGATAAGTATATCATGATTTCAAATATATCATTAAGGGCTGGCAGAATCTACTTGTACAAAATAATCACCAAGAATCAAATCCTAAAAAAAGGAGATAAATGCGATAGAACTACATGGTATATGGACAATAAGACAATAAGCTCTGTTTAGGAAAAAAACATGCAATAATAATGTGGGTAGGTAAGTACTGTACTGCACTGTACTGAGTAGATACTACTTGGCAAGCAAATAATCATTTACAAAAAGCCATGCAAAAAGCAAATTAATACGGAAACAAACTAAACCTGCTACCTATATTTCCCAAAGCGTTCTTCTAATTTGTCAGTTTGTATTTGGCCAAGAAGAATGTAATTCATGTCTTTCTGATACAGACAATACTTGGAAATTTTAAGGAATGCCAGAGATGTATGTGCTACTGCTAAATGGGTTTCCTTTGTTAGGTGACCACCACCATTACATGATTTCCAATGTTGGAGCCATTGTAAAAATTTATTGAGAAACTCAAATATATGATGTGATTCTTTAGTTACTGGCTCTTGATAAATATTTCTCAACCTTTTTCCCTTAAATGGTGTTTTTACGTTTACTATGTCCCACCACCTACATAAAATTTCTATGTAATCTGCAGAGTCATAATTAGATAAATTATTTTTTGGACTAATTCCCTGAGAGCTACCACAATATTTTTGTTTAAAACTTGTAGAGCCAGTTTAACATTTTGCCTCTCAAGTGAGCTAGGGTACAAAGCCTTTAGGGATAGCGTATATCCATATTTCAAAAGTTGACCACATTCCTTTGTGTGCATATCTTTAATTGTTTGAAAAGATGCAATTTTTAAATTGTTTGCTGAATTGTCTTGGGTGTTATTGTCAAAATCTGGGTATGTCATACACTGTTGGGGTTGGTTTATCCAGTTATTTCTCAATTTTTTTAAAATGTGTACAGGATCTACTACAAAAAAAAGAGGTCGGGTGGGACTGCAAGGATGAGCATATTCAACAAGAAGCTCTGAGGGGTTATGAAACATAGACATGGCTTTCCTATTAATTGCATGATTATCTGTCACTACAACTATGACTTCAAACCCTATTTCTTCCAAGCCCTCTATTACTTTTTTAATAAACTTATGCAGAGTTTCTCAATTTAAAGTTTTTACTGGCAATATATGTACGACTTCCTTATAAGGTGAAATCAAACTATTAACCATAAATACATGGGCACTTGTAGCGTTCTCAGGAACATTATATGCAGCACCCATTTCCACCTTTAAAATCAAAACATGGCTTTAAATAGATTTCGTCTACCAATAGAGTAATAAGTTTATCACTGTCTTGCAAGTGTTTAAATTTAGACCTTACATATTGAAGAAAGTTATCGTCAAGCTGTTCAACTTTAGGGTCAGTGGTAAATTGACTACAAACTTTCCTGATTGTACTACTACATGGTATTGATAACAAAACTCTACAGAATAATGTTGTGTTCCATGAATATCTTAGAGCCCCCTTTTTTTCAATCTTTAAAAAGTTAACTTGCTCCTGAATAAATTCAATTTCGTTGTTCTTCTCCGGAAGTTTATTTAACATCGACTCCAAAATATCTGTTATTATGCCACAAGTATTTTCAACACGTTTTGATTCATTTTTTTTCTGTTAAATACTTTTCAGCTTCCCACAAAGTATCTTCTAATTTATTCATATTATCCACGAGCAAAGGAAATTTAATTTTTTCATTATTTGAGGACTTCAAACTTGATACCTTGTCACCACAATGCTCTAAACTTATATTAAAATCCTGGTTCATATAAAGTAGTCCCTTTATAACTGGATTAGGTATTTCCTCAATATAAATAAAAATAATATGATGTTGTCGTTTCGAAATGATCCAATTAATTAAATTCGGATTTTTATTAATTTTTGTAAAATCTTCTTCAAAATTAACAAATACCCTTGCAGCAATATACATGTTGGAAGTAGTTATGCTTTCAGATATGGTTCGTTTAATAAGATAACACTCCATTCTTAATTTTTTACTTTCCGGATTTTCTCGATATGAACATGTAGGTGATGAAACATATTCAGGGCAACCCGGCAATTTACTAGGAACCGCACCTAAAATTTTAGAGCAGCAAATTTAGTTTTTAACAATATAACCTGGGTACGTAGGTCAAAAATTCAAATAAGCAACCACTAACCTTTTTCGAGTCTTGGAATCTTTAAAGGAGCTGTAAGATAATTTCCAGTTCTTTCATCATACGTACTCATGGTTCTTTTAATATCCCATTCATTAAAATGCAATTCGCAAACCTATCAATCAAATTTCTGGTGT
>MU183879.1:195007-222051 GCA_016904865.1 Pissodes strobi | reverse complement strand
GTGTAAGTATTTTATAATGTATCTGCCCTTTACTTACTTTATTCTATTCTACTAACTCATTTCAGTAAGACCTTTTTAAATATATGAAATGGAACTAAGTAAGTATCTCAGTTAATGCCCTATAGATTTATTTCATTAACATGTCCAATGCAAATGCCGCGGTTTCGCGTCAATCCGATGATTACTGAGGAGGGGCCGGCCAACGCGAATCGGCATCACAGAGAATTACCAACATAAATACTTTCAGTACAAATTCCGGCCGAATATTATTTCTAGCTTAAATATAATATAACAGTGTGCATTGGTTTAGTACATATTCAAGATTATTTCTTTAGTATACTTTGATTCGTTCGGCTTACAAATCTTTAAAAATTGGTCAGTCACCGACAAGCATAATAACACTCGCTACAGACCTACCGCAGTATGCTATATTAGCCAATTCTGATTGGTCTCCCAATTGGGCAACCAGCAACGCATATTCACGGTATCTAAACGGTATGCATATATTTTATTCTTAAGGATCATAAGGAGTACTACCGCCTGACGACTGACGAGTCCTGGGCTGCGCACGCATTACAATGTTTACGTTTACATTTGTATTTTTTTTTTCACTTCATACAATGTCCTCCACTCGCTCCGGGGCGCAACCAAACAAAACTAACCTAAGGCATGCCCAAATACCACTGGAATGGAACCCGGGCCGCCGTATCAGAAATTAGTTGAAACACTGGTAGCGTATTCGCCACTAGTTCTAAGATATTTGAATATTTACTTGCCACCATTAGACAAATACCAAATGTATACGAGTTTACAGCAGCCCATAACTGAGCTGCTCTTTTTGCAGTACTAGAGTTCATTACAATGTCTAGGTTTTATATCGAAAAGTTTTAAATACGGTATTAAAGGTTTGAGCAAAAATGCCCAACGATTTATATTTAGCTGTCCAACGAGTCTCACGAAAAAGGGGTATATTGGGAATCGGATTGCTTTTTGAAGTACTTACTCTCTCTCTATGAAACTATTATGTTCTTAACTGTACATAGGTATTTCGAATTTCAGTCGTTTTACTGATGTCGTTAATTACTAAAAACTAAAATGTAGTTCTTATGTTAAAATATAACTATTACAAATTTTAAAAACACTTAAGTATTGTACAAAAAATCGTACAAAATCTCAGGAGGGGGGGGGATGGCACGCCCCCTCCCCTGGACCTTCTCTGCGGGCGCCAATGCAAGCACACTGGAAGACATTAACACAGTCAAAGATTTAATTAAATCCTTGAACACAGTGATATATGCAGCAGCCTCAGCAGTATCAACATGTCATTGTATCAAACAGAAGCCTTTTGCTTTAGAGCACAGGAACTAAAAATCAAGAAAAACAAACACCTATATGGCAAAGGAGAACTAAAGACAATATAATTTTCGTTTGCAATTTAATTTTTATTTGTGACTTTTTACATGGGCGGCTGATTACGCACTAAAACGTTAAAAGGAACCCGGAAATCTGGAGAAGTAAAATTTTATTAAAACAATTTGCAGGTTGTAAATGTCACTAAGTAAGAATAATATTAACCATGCTCTCTACAATTGACTTATTTTTTACATAGTTAGTAAATAATTATTACTGTCTGTAAATGGCAAATTTTAAAATTTAATTTCAAATAATATAGCAGTGAAGTGATTGTCACACATGTTTCTAAATGCCAGTTTTGTGCACGTTACATTTCCGGACATGTGTGTTCACATATGTTTTTTTTAGGTAAAGTAGCTTATCTTGGTTAGAATGCCTTTTATCGGTTAGTAAAATGAAAGCCCACGAGGTGAATAATATTAGTATATTTTCAGAAATAGTTGTTGGTGTTTGAGATAAAATGAATAAAAAGCTTTAGTTATTCGCTATCCCAACGTTTCTTTAAGATTTTTAAAGAATTATATGAATATACAATATTCATAAACTCATTTTTTAAATTCTCGTGTCCTGTAAATTTTATTACGAACTATTTTTGATATCAATAGAGCATTTAGTACTTTGTGTTTTTGTTATAACCTTGAAGAAGATTAAATAAATATAGAAATATTGGTATGTCCTAACCCAACACCTACGGTTAATTTTATTTTAAGATACATACTGAAATCTATTTAACTCATTTTTCTTCAACGATACTACCCTGTTTTACTTTCCACTAAATAACCTGCTAAAGTTATAAATATATTCTACACAAACCTCTGTATTGACGGGGATAGTTAAATTTTGAGCTAATTTTAAATGAACATTTAGTTGGATGTGTAGAATTGTATACACATAATTTGATTCAGGGTGTATGTATGTACATTAAATATGTTTTATTTTTTGCAGATTGCTGTGCAAGAGAAACAAAGTAGGGCTGAGAAAGGAACAGAGTCGCTGGACTCGCATATAATTTTTCCGCAACGGGTTTTATTTTAAGTTTTCCAAAATTGCTGCCATGGGTCGCAAAAAAATACAAATATCCAGGATTACAGATGAACGAAACCGACAGGTATGAATGCATTTATTTATTTCTCGAAAACACATTGTTCGCCATTTTTTTATTTAAGCAAACTAGAATCGATGTAGAACCAAATCAGATTACCATTACCGTGTATATTTCTTGAAAAATGATCAACACTTATGCTCTAGGTCTGATAATAATTATTTCATACAGGAACGCTTGAACTGCCGCTAAATGAATTAAGTCCCAAAAGGACCTTAATTAAAGAGTCCTAAGTGGATGTAATTTTAATTAACTGGCTTACTCAGGACTAAATGTTTTAATTGAAAATATACGTAATAGTTGTCACTCTTATTTGGTTTTATTTTCATTTTAAAGATATTCCAATTATCAGACTTTTTATAAAGCAAATATATTTGCTTTCCTCCTACTTATATTCATGTATATTTCCCCACACATTTTCTCATTTTACATTATGAGATGAAGATAGTTTTGTGTGATGAAATCATCACGGGAGCTTTGTTATTTAAAATTGAAAATCAACTTTGCAAAAATCATGTTTCTTGAGACAGAGCGTGCCAGAATAGAATTAGGCTTGTTTGGTATCGAGAATTATGTTTCCTGCCATTAAACTTACATTTTTAGGGGCCTGGCCAGACAGTAGAGAAATGGTTTGCCATGACTGGCATTATTGTTGCTGCGTTAAATTGACGTTCGCCCTTCTGATCTGGCAGCAAACAGTCAGCGAGGTACCCGGGTATAGGTCTGGTGCACTAATGTGAGATATTTGAGTGCCTAAGGATTCCCAGACCTTCCTACCTCCTGAATCTAAATAAATCTTTACAATTATCAGCCCCAGCCGATAATACCTGTATATTTTGGGTGGGTAAAAATGCAGATGTTAAAAGAACGTAGTCTTACATCATCTTGGGAAGTGCAGATAGGGTGCGATGCCAACCTAACAACTTTTAAATCCAATTATAACCGGTAGCGTAGACTATCCTATTAAGAACAGTCGCAATATTTTGGGTAATCTTTGATCAGCAAAGTTGGCTTTTGACTGCAACCTAGTTATTAGCTATTTGTCTAATTTTTCGAACGTTCCTTTTACATACGGAACCATTAATTGCGAGAGGGTGTCTTGCTCAGGCGGTTTTGCTATTGTTCTTCATTACAGTTCTTTATAGTTTTATTTATGGACCTCTCTGTATAACCGTTCTGAAGCAGATCCAGCTTGAGATTGCCCAATTCAGCATCAAAATATGTTTGGTCACTGCATAATGTAGTTGCTCGTTTACGTAGCGGTTTAATTATTCCTAGCTTGGTTTCTTGAGAATAGTTTAACTGGAAGTTAAGATACTGTGTTGGCTCGTTTCCTATACATATATTACTCTATTCTTCTTAAGAACATTAGAAACGGTAGACAGCAGTTCGTCTTTTTGTCGATTGTGAATTTATCGAATCGTTTACGGAATTAAGGTGACAGAGAAGGGAGTCTAACTGTTCTATTAGTTCCATTCCAGATTATGAAAGTATCGTCGACATATCGCAGCCAGAGTTTGAGTTTGATGATCGCTGTCTTAATGGCATTAGCTTTAAAACATTTCATGTATACATTCGCCATCACCGCAGAGAGTGGGGAACCCATCGGTAGGTCATCATCCGGGGTATTAAACCTAGCTTTAACCTAAAAGTAAGTTATGCAGACAGCATTTCAAGAGCTCCATCAGTGTCTCCATGGGCAATCAAGTTATTTGTGAAAATGTGTCATTTCTCAATTTATCCTCAATTCAACGTCAAAACTGACAAACTTGTCTGAATGATCTGATTCTATATTTTTAAGGATATCCATAAAGTGCTTTGAACTTTTTACAATAATTGAAGGTTTTTGCCGACTAAGGCTACTTAATCTGCTGGTTGCCGAATCCCTTGAACTAGTGATAGGTATGTGTGGCACATCATCCTTGCGAATTTTTGGCAGCTGATAAAGATGTGATGTGATCGATGTTCTAATATTATCAGGGATGTAGTTCTTGTATTTATACAGTGTTAGGTCAATTTTTCCTTCCATTGTTTTAGTATATTATTACGGTAGCATTGCCCCCGTCAGCAGGATTTTGATGTTGCCGTTTTGTAGGTCCCTGATTGCTGCTCATTCCTTTCCTTCTGTGTGGCATTGGTTTTTCTTATTTTTTATTTCCCTAGGACTGCCCTTATCTTCCAGCGTAGTTCATCTGCATTCGGTCCATCCAGTTGTAGTGTTTCCACGGCGCGTGTTATGTCCAATGTCGGTGACTTCTTGGGGCTAAGGGCAAAGTTAAGCCCTTTGCTCAATACTATTTATTCGGAGCTAGAGGTTTTCTAGATATCCTTATAAACATAGAATTAGGTACTTCAGACAAGTTTGTCAGCTTGTATACATACCAACGTGCTTTTGGAGGAATCGTTGAGCATTGGTGAGGCTCAGTTGAGGGATGATAGGACATTTTCAGAAAGAACTTCATTGCACGTCAAGTGAAAGTTCTGCCTGCATAACTCCTACGTTCAGGTTAAAACAGGTTTATGTCCAGGATGATGGCATACCGATGGGTTCCTTATTCTCTCCGGTGATAGCGAATATATACATGGAATAGTTCAAAACTAATGTCATTAATACGTCGATCGTCAAACCCAAAATCTGGCTGCTATATCCCGACTATACTCTCATAATCTGGAATCTCTGTCACCTTAATTCAGTAAATGATTACATTAAATTCACTATTCTCAAGCAACTAAGCTAGGAATCATTCAAACGAGCAACATTATGTAGTGACCAAGCATCTCTTGCTGCTGATCGATCTGCTTCCGAATGGTTATACGGAGAGGTCCGCAAATAAGACTAGAACTGTAATGTCTAACCAATAGCAGGACCTCCTGAGCAAGATACCCTCTCTTTCCTAACGATTCCGTATGTAAAAGGAACGTTCGTAAAGATTAGACGAATAGATAATCACTATAAAATCAAAACGCTCTTTAAGTCTGGCTCAACACTAAGAAAGGCCTTAACGAAATAAGAGAAAGGGAGGAATAGAATAATACAAAAACACACACAGAGGGACAAGATCGAAGATATCTGACCATGTTTGGTCCAAACAACACAATATTAAATGGTCAGGGGCGCGAGTGGTCCACAAGAAATATCATGAAAAAAAAAAACGAAAACGAAATGTTTAAAGAAGCTGTTTTCATTAAAAGCAATGAAAATATCTCCAGCAATCCAAAGGTAGAAATACCCACTATTTGGCAACCACTAATAAAGCGTACTAATGCCAGCGCCCTGAGTGGACAGCCCCACGCTTGGTTGCATCCAACTCGGCCACGGGTGAGCACCTTGCTCTAGTATATAAACTCAGTAGCCTTAGGATTTAAATTAGCTTGATAACGGATACAGATAAAACTGTCCGAAACGTTATAAGTTAAATGAAGAGAATGGATGTTTTAAATTCTTCTTTTAATGTCAGTGAGTCATTATCTACGACATTCAGACAGAATCCTAACTCTGATATTTATCTTACATTGATTTTGATTATATCCGTTTGGCCAAGTGAAAACATTGTCCTTGTATTAAACAAAACCTATATTAAAATATTGGTAATTTGTTTTATTGACATTTTATTAGTTGGTGTTATTAACTGTAGTAATAGGTATTTTAACGTTCAATAATTTGTATTTCGGATTTTAGGTAACTTTTAACAAGCGGAAATTCGGAGTAATGAAGAAAGCCTACGAGCTATCAGTCTTGTGCGACTGCGAGATTGCTCTGATCATCTTCAGTAGTAGCAACAAATTGTATCAATATGCTAGTACAGATATGGACAAAGTTCTTCTCAAATACACGGAGTACAATGAGCCACATGAATCATTGACCAACAAAAATATTATCGAGGTACATCAAAACCAGCAGCAACTTGCCAATAATACTTGGCTCATGCAAAGCAAACACGATAACTTTTTTTGTGTGTACTTTTAACATTAGTGCATTAGTCTAGGCGATTCGTTGTGAATGCAGAGCGAAATGCGTAGTATTTTTGTGGAAAGTGCAATACTCAGTTTTTTTTTCGGCGACTTTATTAATATTTTTGATTAAAACTTCGCAATACATTTTACCAATTTTAGCATCATTTGCCTACGAGCCATTTTACACAAATTACATTTGTATGCTTCGAATTATTTGAATGATATGAAAACGTTTTAATTGTTTGACCATTTAAATAGTAATTCTCAATATCGGTAATTCACAATATATAACTGATTATGAAGATTTATATGGTTAGAATTTAAAATGCCAGTAAGATGTCATCATAATAGGAAAATTGTATATACACCTTCAATTTCAATAACGTCTCTAGTTATTTAAGACAATCTATTGACTATGGAAAGATTCCTCTAACTATATATCGATTGTACATCACTCTAAAATATAACATATGGATTGAAGTTGATTTGTCACCAATAAGATACCAACAATATTATATTTTGAGGTAGTTAAACTATTTATATTTTAATCTAAAAATCATGTTCTTTTCTCACATCAATCTGAAAACCATTCTCATGTCGTTTAACAGTCCTTCTGCCTTTCATTCTGAGTTACAATAGATTCGAATTTTCCTTTTTTGTCGGATTTGAGCTTGATGGTGCCAATTTTGGCCTATGTTTTTCTCAATACCATGCAACCAACGCATCTTTTATCTCGTCTTAGTATTCATTGAATGGTATACTTGGTAAAGCTTTTTCTATCTTATCTAGCCACACGTTCCAACTACCTCCACCTTAAGTCTGCTATCCAAATACATTTTCCATACTCGTTCGTCTTCATTAATCCTCGTTTCGAATGCAATTTGTTCAACTCGGTCTCAACGTAGATCTTCTTGTAGTCCTTTATTTGTTAAAAAATAACCAAAACATTATCAGGAATAACTTTAGTGACATAATGTTAGGCCAATGGATAGCCGCGGCGCGGAAAGTGAAAGAAAAGCGGGTCCCAGTGGCGTGTATGTTTCAAGTCTGATTTCTGATTTTGCATATTATATAAATTAGTTTTAGCTTATTTGTTGTGGAGATGTCATAATATAGTTATTTTTAATTAGTTGATATATTTTTTATCAGGTTGAATTTATTCATTTTTCTCTTAGTATGAAGATTGGTTTAGCAAGTACGAAACGGAGTCTTCGCTAGTAGAAGGATCCATGAGAGGATTAATAATAATTTTTTTTTCTAAGCCTGTGTCCAAGTTACAGATTATTTGCTTCTCCTTGCGAATGCGAACTATGCGATAAATTTTTTCCACGCATCTACAGTGGATCTGCGTTGGCTTCTTGGAACGAGATTTTCAAATCTAAATCTTGTATTTTTAACAGCTACTTAACTTTTTATTTGGATCCCTATCCCTATTAGTTCAAGGTTTAGGAGGTAGACGCAACCCTATGCGGCATTGCCTTAACTTAATATTTATTTTCTCTGTTTTCCTGTTCTAGCAATGTGTAATTGAACTTTAAAGATCGATGGTTCAAATTACAAACTTTTTGAATTTAGTCAATCTATTATTTGGCTTTTTCGTCAGGAAGAAATGGGACTATTTTCATTCGACGGCTGTAATGCAACGCATTGTCCGTAACTATAACTGAACCGAGTTGAATGCGCTGAAAACAGAAGAACTTTATGAGCATCGCAGCACTCATGTTCTGATGGTAATCTTTAATTTTTCGGGACTCGAAAACATTAAGGCAGTCTCCCTTTTGAATCACTCCCAATATGTGAAATTATTGATGGACAGTATTCCAGATATTCAATATTTAATTCTAGTCAAGCTCTGATGGCCTGTGACCATCACTTAGCCAGGATTTCTTCCCCCGATTTTATAATGCTATTAAAGTTTCCTTTGTCACAGTACAATTTCTACTAAAGCATCTTTTTCGGCTTTCTTTTGGTTTATATTCATTTCGCGTAATATAGGCAATAAAGCACAAACCGAAATTTAAGGTATGCGATCGTTCTGCCTGACTCATGCAGAATAAAACACAAGAAATAAAGTATTTTTGGTTTATTATTCGATTTTTTAATGAAATATAAAGATGTTAATGTTTAATTTTTACTTTCTCGTTATCATATAACAAATTATATTTAGATATAATATATCTGGATTTATTTTATGAAATTCCTTGGATGCAAACATATCTATTTATGCAGGATTTAATGTACAATAATAATAATAATAAAGAAATGCCACTTCTTGAGGTTTCAAGAAGAGCATATATGTTTTTGTGTTATAAAGGGCCTAAGAAATAAAAATAAGCTTAAGTGTCTTTCAACCTTTTCATAAGCGACTAGAGGATAAAGTTTTTTCCAGTTAATAAATATATTATTTTTTGATAATCCGGCTGTAAAGAAGTTAACCTAAAATAGATTTTCGTTTTCACATGTTCCGAATTTGAATTATATCTAAATCAAAATTTGGGAATTAATATTTACGTTTTATATTACAAATCTGCCTCTTTAAATACTTGAAACTACATAACGCCCAATTTATATGTATAAGGCAAATTGTTAATTTTTTGTCAACACCCTAAATAATGCGAAGTAACTTAAAAGCTAGCTCTTTAATTGAAAGCTCTAATCAAATTTGCAGTATTTCTTTAATCAAGAATTTCTATAAATACAGTAGGTACCTGACAACTGAAAAACTTTATTCACTATTAATTTCGATAGTATTACCCCTATAGTAATTATTTGTTTTTTTTTTATCAAGTATCGATATAAAAACATTAATAAAATGAACTTACCAAAAAGCACTATATTAAGATATAACAAATTTTAAAACCTCAACTTTTTGTTTCAAACTCCATTTGTTTTTAATGAGTGAAGGTACAGGGTTATTCATTATAAATGGACACCCCCCTTAACTTGGTTATTTTTAAAGATAGACAGATAGTTTTTTTATCGACTTGTAATTTTTTTATTGGTTATGAAAATGTTATACAGAGTTCCATAAGCAAGCGCCAATATAAAGTTATATATTTTTTAATGGAACCTGTTTTATTACACTTTTGGATTCTACTTAAAATTCTAAGCATGTTTTATATATGATGTTATACCTCTAGAGTTAGTACTTTCACAGCTATAAACAGTTGAAAATCGGTACTTTGGCTACTTTTCACCTTGTTAGCAAGAAGATCATTAGAGATGGAGTAAAATGAACTTCACATTCCTATCTTAACCTTTCAAGAGCTATCTAATGGTGCTAACTGGCAGGCGGTACCATGGGTACCAAATCTAGTACATCGGTAAGTATCATCCTTTAGCACCATCAGATAGCTCTTGAAAAGTTAAGATAGAAATGTGAAATTAATTTTACTCCATTTTTAATGGCCTTCTTGCTACCAAGGTGAAAAGTAGCGAAAGTATCGATTTTCAAACGTTTATAGCTGTGAAACTACTAACTCTAGAGGTATAACATCATACATAAAATATGCTTAGAATTTTAACTAGAATCCAAAAATGTAATAATATACAGGGTGTTCCATTTAAAAGAATGTAACTTTATATTGGCGTTTACTTATTTTCATTTCTAATATAAAAAAAAACTAAGATAATTACCTACAAGTCGATAAAAAAATTATCTCTCTATCTTTAAAAATAACCAAGTTAAGGGGGGTGTCCATTTATAATGAATAACCCTGTACATAAATATTTAAAATTTTACCCAAAAATCATTGTCGTAGGTTTTATGGTCAATGGAAAATAGTAAAAAATCTTAAATAATGTTCAAAATAGGTTTTTAAATAGGTTAGACATGAAGAATTTCATACCATGTATCTTAAAAATTATACCTAGGATATTTTACGGGTCTGAATCAAAAAAATTAGAAAAATTAACTGAAAGCCATTGCCCTTAATAGATAGTATGGGGTGTTCTCTCCGAATATTATATTATTTGAAGTACTTTGATATTAAATAATAGTGTGGCATTTACGAACCGATTATAATCATCTCTAGAACTATTTCACAGCAGTGTTAATTAAGAAGTAGTGCCAATATCAGCAGTTTTAGATATATAGTAAGCATTTACTTTTGCGGAGACAAAAAACTTAGAACTTTACAAACTAAAACAAAACTTGTATGTATTTATTTGCATATTCTCCCCTTATACTACGCAGTTTAAGTACATACATCGCCGTGGCTATTTGTATTATTTACCTTTATTGGTCATGAATGGCATAACAATGTTTTAAATACTTTTGATTGTGCTTTAGTTATCGGAATAAATCTGCATTCGCCTGATGTTATTAACACGAGTTGTTGCTTCAGTATTGAAATTATAACAATTATACTAGGAACTAAGTTACCCTTAACAGTAAGTTTGCAACCATAAAATAACATCATTTAGTAATAAATTCAACCATAGTTCTCTGTGTTCATAATTTTTAGTTTCAGTGATATTTGTTCATTAGGTATATAATTAAATTATATAAAACAGTACCACCCTTGGACATCTTTTTATATTTTGATATATAATTTTACATTAACTATATTGATGTTCTAAACCATTTCATATTTTCCATATTTCAATATAAAATTTATATGGTGTTTATGTTTATTTTTTATATGGAGATTGTGTTATTTTATGGTAACAGACTTGATATAGTATTACAATTTCATCCATTGCCTATAAATGAGAACTATGTTAGTAAATGAAATTGGTTTGTCAGGCTCTCAACTTTTATTTGTATGTAATCATGTTTCTATTAGCATTCATCTCTAGCAGATCAAATAAAAAAACGCATAGCGACATATTTAAAATCAAACATTACCCAATTATTGTGTTGTCACTTAAAAATATAAGTTCATTTTTTAAATAGCGAAAAATAAACACATTCATACCAAAAGCTACAAGAATGTTTAATATACATGTCATTAAGATGTGGATACTTGAGAATTAGTCCTGATGGTAAAACCGTTAAATTTACTATCTGAATGAAAATACTATATTTGCCTAAACCTGTTAAGTACGCGTGTAAACGCGAGTGTATTTCTCCATGAGCTGGTCCACTGACACTTGCAGGCACTTAATAAGAAGGAGCATAAGAACGGAGTGATGAGTCCCGAAAGTCCAGAACCAGAAACCGAGTACCAACTTACTCCTAGGACCGAAGCGAAGTACAGCAAAATTGATGAAGACTTTCAGATGATGCTCCAGAGAAACCAATCCATTAATGGACAAAGGGTTAGTCCAGTTAGTATTTTTTCATTCTTTTTATATTAATATAGATATGTAAGAATATGAATTAATTGCTCGGTTTTAAATGGGAATATACGTTCATAAAAGTGGTACTCTCTACCGCATGTTCTTATGTGCATACGACTTTCAATATCAACTTTTTCCTTTTAGTATTTCTGAAATATGTAACTTTGCCAAATAACACAAATTGACAAGTATTTTTTTTATTAACGTCTCTATTAGGAAATCATATTACATTTCAATTTCCTATAGGCAAAATTTATCCCATTTATAATTGAGTTATTCTGGCATTTAACCTACTAACCTAGAATTGATTATCATTAATTACTTTTGTTAAATTATAAGCATTTGATTTTTGAAATCCCCATAAAAAATCCAGTCATGTTGCAGAGAATAAATAGTGAGGTAGGGCTCTTGTTAATTTGTGTGTTTCTCCGGATCATTACGAGTTATTTCATTAATTTATGGTTCTGTAAAATCGTATTGGTCTGCCAAAATGTTGGTCAGACAATATAGTTGCCAAAAATATCAGCCCACACATTTATTTTTTGGGGATACTGAATATTAGTTTCGTAAAGCACATACGAGTTAGTTTCATGCTAGTATCTGACATTCTGACGATTAACTGTGCATATCACTGAAACACATCACGCTGGAAATGAAATTGAAATATTATCCCGGCAATATTTTCCAAATTTTTGAACGCTATCTGGATCACCTTCTTCTAATTCATAGTACATTCCAATAACGTTTATACGGGTGGCATTTATTTTTCTGCAATAGTTTGTGGGAAATTTTTCGACATCATAACTATTGCCTGTTGAGGATTAATAATAATTTCTCCAAATACGGATATATGTTTTTCTTTGGCATTGTAGGACAACTTGTTCTTTTCTCATTAAATATTCTCGTCTATTAAAGTTTTCTATTAAAATTACTAAATAAGAGCTATTCAAATAGTAGTTGCTTCAGTAACAACAAAATACGACAATCAAATATTGTAAAAGTACGGGATTACATGCTAAAACGGGGCTTCAAAACGAAGCACCACTCGACCCTTCTCTTCAGTTAATCACTTGCATTTTAAGCATTTTTTCAATTTTATTAAAATTCTAAAATGCCAAATAATTCAAGAGTTAGCATGTGTGGCAGAATGTCAGAAAAGTTAATATATAATTAAGGGGATATATTGATAGTCGCTCCTTTGAAATAATTCTTGAAACATTTTACTGTAGAACATGGATGTTTGTGCTATCCAGTTATCTGATTGCAAAAAGAAATGTCTGTAGGATCTACAAGTGTACTTCGATTTATCTACACAAGTAGAAGTTTAAAAAGTGAACCAATCCTTAAATACTTTGAAAGCGTTTCACATTTTTCGAAAAACCTTGATTCACTGAATGTCAGTGAGTTCAAATATGATCGGGAAATGTCAAGAATAGAAAAAATAATTGCAAAGCATAAAAACAATATTAAAGGATCTTTATGACAATATATATCAAACTCTGATTTTACATTACTCTATTAGCAAATTTACTCATACTGATAAATTTTAATAATTAGATTCATGTAATAATGATAATGAAAATTGCTTTATTATCCAAGACTGTCGCTCTTGTTGATAAAACTGTAAGGAAATAAAATTAAATTAAATTAAAATATATATAAATGTAAAGCTGAACGATTATTTTAGTGTAAAACTTTAAGGTAAAATTGATAACCTGTTATTATATGAGTAAAAGTGCTTCTTGATTTATTTATAAAGGTTGGTTTTTCAGTTAATAAGTTTATTTGGTGAAAATATCAAACACCCGTTCCGCAAACATTGATACTACAACCAAATTTTAAAATATAGTTGTACTCATCATATTGGAGTGTTACTAAATTATTTTCTAAACAAGAAGGGACGAAAAACAATTGCGGAAGAAATTAAGCAGATAGCACTAAAATTAACTTTACTTTTTCTTCATGGTTGACCGAATCAATAGTTTTCTTCTTATTCCACGTAATTAAATTTGCTTTGAACTCTAAATCAAGATTTTTGTGATATTTCTTGTTACGAAACAAATACTTTGGGTCAGTTTGGGTTATTTAGTTGTTTTTTTATTCACGAATCTTGTAGAAAAGACGTTATAAAATATATATATTTTTAATAAAATGTTTACAACAAATTGCAGAATATAATAAGTGTTTTGTTAAAGGTAATTCTGCCGTTATAGAGTATTTTTATGTCCATGGAAATTTTACCTCGGAAAGACAACGAATTTTATCCTTAATTTTTAGTTGGAGCCCTATATCTTCGAAATCTCGACCTCTAATATCTCAAGATTCTGATTTTTCATAAACTTAAAATGGCTAACTTATTTTCTAGGTTAGTATGGGTTCTTCAAATTACTCACAGCCAGTGTCAGTTCCGGTCAATATAAGTTATAGCGATACTGGTCTTCTTCAGTCTAGTCCACAAATGGCTCATACTAGCATTAGTCCTAGGCCATCTTCCTCTGAAACAGACTCGGTTTATCCAAGTGGTGGCATGTTGGAAATGAGTAATGGGTAAGTACAAATGAATGGCATTATATATTTATCTCATATCAGTTCTTAAGACCCTGGCATGCTTATGGTCGACCGAACCTCAAAACAAACCAATCTGAACATGAAATATGACTGATGCTTTGGTCAATATGGAAGACATTCGTTTTGACCATTAAAATATTATGTTTAATTTTTTTTTTAATAATTTCTGTTTAAATCTCGTAAAGTATCTGATATGCATATCCAAAGTGGCTCATTGGTATTGTGATATAAACTGCTGTTCACGTGAAACGCATACTACAAATTTTTGTCTAGCTAACATTTGTATTTTTTGTTTGTTACATTTAAATAATACTTTAAGTTTTATCCCAAATATGACTTTTTCAACATAAAGGGTGACTATTCATTAGGCTGGAACTCTTAAGTAAGCATTACTTAAAAAAAGTTACTAATATCCCCTCGTAGACATAAAGCATTGTTATCTGCAAAAAAAATGTTTTGCTCTTTGTGTTTGTAATTTTTTAATTTCCCTGTAGATCATGGATTTGAATTTTTTGCTTAAAATCTGCGAAGGGATAATAGTAATTTTCTTTTTAAAGTAATGCTTACTTAAGGAGTCCAACCTCAGGAATAAAAAGTAACCTTTCATCTTGAAAAAAATATTATTTTTAAAAATGGCTGCAGGGAGGGGGGGGGATAATTAAAAAAACAAAAGTTGTTTTTTTGACAGTTTTACGATGCTTAGGAAGAATCCTCTAACTTTTGTATTTGAAGTTTTTTTTTAAATTAGTAGTTGTTTAGCATTCTAGTTCAATTCACCTTCAGTTTGTTTAAAATAAATTTAGCTTCATCACAGCAATCATATTTTTAGTTATCCAAATTCGGCATCTCCCATTGGTGGTTCGCCTTCACCTGGGCCGAGTCCCGGTCCTGGCATGAGTTCATCCAAGCATCCCAAGCAGCACTCTCCAGGTCCCAGATCAAATCTTCGAGTAGTTATACCTACCCCATTAGGGTCTAGCATCACAACAGACGAAATATCATATGCGGAAGTAAGTAACTACGTGATACAAAGTAAGAATTATTATCTTAAATTCTGAGCCGATGTTTTGCTTTATATTATGTCAGCAATCACATATTTGCCAAATGCTATACAATTTTATTGGGTTGTCTGTGCTTCTGATAAACATTTTGTTATATGTTATGTATAATGTATGTATAATAACACCAATCACTACTCCCTTGTGTTTTATGAAAGTAGTACTAAAAAAATTTAAAAGAACATAGCTACCGCTAAAATATTTCCACACATTCTATCTTCTCGCAAGAAAACACCACGATTATCATATAAAGATAAAATATATTTTGAAGTAATTCGGGGAACAATAGAAATGTGCCAATCTTTAAAAAAAGTTCCGATCTGCAAAACACCACCTGCCGCTATGAAGGACAAAATAGATTTTCCGTACAGGTACAAAAGCTAAAATCGGCTTTTATGATCAATGGAATTTATCTGCCGCAAAATAAACGAAAATTGCTTATGAGAGACCAATAATTTATCACTAGGGTGTGAAGTATCTTTCATCCATAAGGCAAAACGGGCAAGAATTGTGTATCTGGATGATACCAGAATAGTTTGGATTAATGATATGACAGTAAACAAATGTTGGCAAAGCGAAGATGTTACTGGTATTATGTCCGGAAACTGCGCCAGCAGTCTGTTAATTGTGGTGCATGCTGATTTACAACCTGGCTTTGTTCCAGGTGCCGCTTTAGTTTTTTACTTGGGACCAACAACTGGAGACTATCATGAACAGATAATAGATATCATTATGAAAAATGGCTTACATAGAAGCTTCTTCCTAACATTCCTTTAGAAGCAGTCGTAGTATTGGATAATGCTCTTTATCATTATCATGTACAAAATAAAGTACCAACTAAATACTCTACAAAATCTCAGATCTTCCATTGGCTCAAATAAACAATTTTAAATTTGATCTTACATGCAAAAATTTCAATTATATGAAGTAATCTCGTCCAGTAAGTCTATAGAAAAAAATCAGTGGGATCTAATGCTCATAACGGCACGTCATCTTTTTCAGCCGACCCCGATTTAGAAGTAATTGAACCATTACAATCGCAGCCGTCAAGTTCAAAAATTTCAATAAATTTTGTTTTTCTAGATATTGAAAAATTATTTATAAAATAACTGCCAATAATCTATACTTCTGTTTTTATTCAATATAACTTATTTAGATTCCGTACTGGCCGCCCCTTATTTAAAGGGATCCCTAACACTTTATACATCAACCGTAGACTCCGCCCGGTTTTCTTAGCAGTCTCACACTACAATTTTTACCCAATTTCTTGATAGCTTCGCACGTATTAAAAATTGAATATATCCACTTAGAAGTGGCAATTTCTACCTCATCTTCAGCTGCTTCTGAGAGGTTCAGGATACCCAGTAAGCATGTTGTGGTTGAGTTTTAGTAACGCTTTCGAAATTGTGAAATTTTCTTGTGTCAAGTTGTACACAATGTTTCGAAACGTCGACTGACATGTGTATGCCACGTGTGGGAAGTGGAGCACGATGACACCACACATTTGTGAAACAATTCAGGCATATGGTGTATTAACTGTGTCATTCAATTTTCTTTTCAGGTACGCAATGCTTACACAAGTACTTACACAATGCCTCTTATGTGTATAATTTAATTCCGGAATTGTTATTCCTCAGATATCAAATAAGAAAATGGCTGACAGTAACTTGTCTGATTTCTTTGTCTAATATATGGAATCTGTGTACATGATCTCTCTTTCTATTAAACAGTCTGGACACCATGAAATTGATTTATGTTTAAACATGCATATTTTATATATTATGATTTTCGATTCAGGAAATCAAGTTTTTATTGCGAAACAAACTTTTTCCTACAGTTTTTTTTATTCTACTAAGAAAATTAATAATGCGCCCTCAAAAAAAGCTTTTATCTCTAAAAAAACTATATTAAAAGAAGCCCTTTTGTTAACCTTAAAATATATTATTTGTTTTAAGTTGCGTTTTAAAACAATTCTGTTTGCAATAATTTTTCTTAATGTTGATAAAGTGATGTTTTTTTTTTTTAATCAAAAGCAAGTTTTTTTATAAATTTCAAACCAAAACAACTTTTTTTTTTTTCAATATGTCGCTAGCACACAAGATTTCCTGCTTTTACCTATAGGCGGTGTCTGTTAGTATGCCGCAGTTGTGTTAACCAGGTCACTAAGATGTTACACGCATTTCCTACATGCTGTTCACGCATGAAATAAATAAGGACATTTTCAACACAATTCCCACTATGTGTGCAGAGTAAAAATGCGTCAGCATTCGCTGAACGTATTCCCGTTACATGTCTTTTGTGTCACTGATCACAATGCCGGCATTGTGTAAACAGTTGTTATTTAAAAAGTTAGGTTAATATCGTGTGTGTTTGTAAATAATAAATATATACCGGCATCCAGTATAAATTATTGTTTCTTAGATAAAATATATTGGTGAGATGTCGTTTACTTTAGCTTCAACGATGGAAAAAATAGGCTTAATGTTTCTAGTAGTACTTCACAAATGGGTCTTAGATAAGCACCTCTTGTTTTGGCCTAAGCACTTGCTTAGATGGGATTAGGTTTTTTACTGTTCTATAATAAGACGTTGTCTTAAAATTTTTAATTAATCGAAGATATTTTCGTCCATTTTGTTTTTTACTGCAATTGCACAAACTTCTCGTGTCAATGTAAGGTTAAAATTCCTACTTTGTTTCACGCAAAACTGATTAAATGACCAAAAAACTTTTGATCTATATTAGTCCCTAAATGCGTCACACTCTTACTAGCAGTTTAAATTTGGGAACTTTTTAACACTATTCCTATAAAGTCACGCAATATTTCCCACTATTCCTGATTTGCGCCTTGCTTGCACACAGACACAGGGAGAGTATTGTTTGAATACATTTCCTGCTTAGCGCCATGTGACAGAATAACCATGTAACAGTGTGTGACACAATTCCTGCAATTGGCTTAATATACACAATTCCTTTCTGGTGTCAAATTACACACTAAAGTGGGTGCATTTTTACACATATTAAGTGAATTGTGACGTAACAGCAACGTCACAGCAGGCACAGTACCCTTTAAGGAATATAATGCTCACTTGGTAAACGCATTTATACAAAATGCCAAAACGAAAGAGGATCACTCTTAAAACGGCCGGAATGATGACCTAAGTGGTTCTTAACCTAAAATTAGTTTGTCAAGAATAATCTTAGCTCTGTGAATACCGTTGAATCAAAAACAGCTGAGAGGTTTCCAAAAAAAGGAAAGTTGCTCAGCTTTAGAATTAAAAAAGCGTAGGTAAAGATTATCCATAAATTAAGAAAAAGCTATCTATTTCTGTTACGTTTTTTCAGTTAATTAAGGATGTCTCGGAGATTTTATTTTGTTTCATTTTCAAATAAATCAGTCTTTCAGTTATCTGTGTTATTTATGTGTATATTTAAAAAAAAATAAAGTGTTGTTTGAGACATAAAATGTAATGTTCCCATAAATTTCCGTAAAATGCTTAAATTTCCGAAAATTCGGCACAAAAAAAATAATTTAAGACGTTTTACGTCTATGACTTAGATCAGGGGATCAGGACAAATAAAAATATAAAAATGTTATTAAAAATTCTTCTTACATTCTTTAATTTATTTGATGCAATGATATAATATAGACAATACACATGTTAGTTTTAAATTATGTGATGTAATGGGCGAAAATATATGAATATTTATCTCATTTTGTTTTGCGACGTCGTGTGGCTTTAAAGCTCGACTGCGTCATTCCTGATGGTTTCTTTCTTTTTCAGCATAATCGAACACAGTCCTCCTTAAATACTCCCGTAGTAGCTCTGCAAACTCCCGGACTGGGGGGATACCCGGGTGCGTTAAGTTCATTTGGAGCCCAAGACTTTAGCATCGGTTCCGACATGACGTTGACTTCGATGGCCTGGAGCGGCCACCAGATGGTCTCCTCTCTGACACACGGAGGCTCGAGCAGCAGCTGTTTACCCCATCTGGCAGTATCCAGCAGCACGCCACCCCCAACTGCGGGCTCCCCACTGCCTGTTAAAATTAAGAGTGAACCCATTTCTCCACCTAGAGACCATCATCCGCACCTCTCCAGGTAGGATTTAAATAAACTATAGATATTTATTTTTTCAAAAACGTCCTTACGCTATAAAAGAAGCGTGAATTACATTCATACAATACTATATCAAATTTTAAAACAGTAGTCCCTAATCAAGCAAGTTTTGAGAGAAAATTGTATCAACGGCGTTTAGACTTCCACAGGTATACTTAATTAGTAGAACCAGTAGGTATACTTAATTAATTTGAAGAAACCATGACCATAAAAATGCATATTACAAGCAATTTACGAAAGTTCTGAAAGATCGAGATTTTAATAATCTTGAATAACTTGCAATTGAATAAGTACAAGTTTTCAAAAACCACATGTATATGGCGAAAAATTGTGGTTTATTTGTTGCAGCACGGCCATCCACCATACGCAAGCGCACGTGCAGACCTTAAATTTGACGCACAGCGGTCACCACCCGAGGCCGAGCTCGGCTGGCCACCTGACGCCATCCCCAGGAAGCGTCACCCCTACGAATTTGCCATCACCTACACCTTCGGGGCCCTCTTCGCAAGCCGACTATGACGCAGCTTCAATCCAGCTGCACAAGAGGCCGCGGCTCTCTGATTGGCCATCATAGGCCATGTGGTACCCGCGCGGTACCACCCAGTGCCATAGTGATAACATGTGGAAGTGGACAGCTTAAACGCGATCTACGTTTAATTGACCAAGTTGTTTCGGTTAGGATTTGGTCAATGTCGCAAGGATCTTTATTATATTTGGCAAACTCCGTTATATTTTAGTCAAGTAAAAAAGGTTAAATCATATCAATGACCTTCCAATAACTTGCATATTCTATATTGCATGAGGTAACTTAATGAAATTATGATGTTTTGAGCGAGTGCACTAAGCTAGATCGTCTGAACATCAAATTAACTGTGGTGTCGACTTTCAACAGGCTAATATTATTATGTTGAGGATATTGGTTCTATAAGTAAAACATATTCTGCAATGCTATAATATTACCTTACTATTTAAGAAATGTTGAGTATCTTCACATTTTAGTCAATATTTGGTTTGAATAAATTATATAAAATATGAAGCTTGTTTTAACACACTTTTAAGCTAGTACAACATTTAAATATGTGAGAAGGAAGCTTAATACTCTAAAGATAATGTTACGTTGATCAAATCCTAACCAAAGTAACACATCAATTGCCAATTTGTCATCCCATGTGATAAACTTCGAGTCGTTAGACATTATTTTAAAGGAAGAAAAAACTGAAAACTTTAAATTTTAGTTATTCGACAAAGTGAAACATATTTTGAAAAGAGTGAGTGAGTGAGGGAGAGAGTGAGAGAGTATGATTTTTTATTAGAATGAGTTATTGAGGTGATGGTGCGCAGTCGTGGTTAGTCGGTAGCGTCTGGGTACCGAAAGCATATCTATATACACATTACATTTTGTATAGTTTTTATTTATACATACTGTTATAATTTAGGCCGTACCTATTTTGCCGACATGATCGTTGTTATTCTCTTTATATTATATATTATATTATATGAACTCATTCACGGGTATAGTAAACATTAAAATGGACAACTTGTCACAATAAGGTAAGCAATTCTAAAATTGTTGATCATTTTTAGTAATACTGAAAGATAGCAGCTGAAAAAATCTTATTTAAATTTTTATTCGGAACATTTTCGCCTTGAAGTATTATTGTTGCGGTGGGTGAATAAGCGCAGTTTTAAAGACCGATTTTATAAAAATACAATTTTTTAATAATATATTGTTCAATTTAGTGTTGACTTCTAAATCAAATATGAGTATAATTAGTGATGGATATATTCCCAGTTTATGAAAATTTTGGAAACTCTTTTTGATTTTTTTATTGTTTATTTATTTAAGCCTTACGTCAAAGGCTTTCTAGGAACATCAAACTTGAATATCTTTTTTTTGTTTAAAATATAAGTAATATAAGTAAAAGCATATAATACAATTGTTTCTATATTGTTTATTATATATTTTCCCCATCACTAAATATAACAAAATATTAATATGTTTTATTAAGGGAGACTGGTGGGACGTAAGAGAGTGCCATTACTGTCTTGTAATTATTAGTGTTTTTTATATAAATGTTTTAGGGTAGTCGATTATTGTTTAAAATGTACACTTGTTATTAGCGAGTATGCCACACCAACTATTAAACCAAGATGTAGAAGCAAACACTCCCCCCGCCCCCTTTCATTATTGTCACTTGATGTTCGATATCAATCACTCTCGCCCTATTGTTGTTAGCGCTTGGTCACCAGGACAGTTTTGCATTTACGAGATTGCTTTATGAACCAAACCGTCGTCGTCTAACTCAATTATCTTTGGAATATATTCTTAAATGCAATGTTATGGGCAAATTTCCAATTAGTTATATCGCTGTTAAATATTTGCTGTGAACGTTGTTATGGTACTATTGGTTTCATAAACTTGTTTTCAGTGATTTAGCGAAATGCTATTTTTAATTCGTAATTGTTTTTATTTTAAAAATATTTTCACTTGCGTTACATAGATGCAGTTATCTTCCGATATTTCATTAAAACAGTTGGAGATTTTTATTATCTCTTATGTAAGTTAGTGCGCAAAAGATGCAACAGTCATTTTTTGCTTCTAAATATACGTTTTTCAATTGATAATTAAAATTAGTACAATCAAATATGTTGACTGAAAATTAAACTCCTTCACATGGAGTTAATTGGTGTAGTAAACTGCCTATAAGAGCTACCGAATAACTATTTTGCTAATACTGTAATTGTACCTTAAATAGTATCTTCTAATTATTTATAGTAAATACCAAAGGTATTTTAAACAATATATGTAAATAATTTTATACTGAAAGTGTAATATCTCAATATCAAAGATGTATATGTCATGACTAGATATATAGAAAGAATAAATGTTGAAATTTTTGTACAAAAATTGTTTCTATTTAAAAATCGTTATCTATGCAGGGTCTTATTCAATATAGTCTATTTCAGAGTTTAATGCGGAAATGATAAGAAAAATAACTGTAAATAATTAAATTTTAAACTATCGCAATTTTGAAAAGGAATAATAGACAATTACTGCCAGGTAAATTTTATTAAAAAGTAGAAAAACAGAATTTGTCAAAACTGATGCAGCTCTCTTCATATTCAGGAAAATTATTATGTAATTGTTTAATTCGACATTAATGTCATGTAAGTTCATCTCGACATTGTAATATATTTTTTGTATGAAAAAGTTGATATCTTAAAAGTTGCTGATGCCTGGCAGTAAGTTTCTATTTCTAAAATTATCGTTGCTACAAACTGGTTTCAGTATGATAATTATAGAATCCGTCAAATTAGTTTGAATAAATGTTACTGTCTGTCCTGGTGAGCCTTCAAATGTAAAATATTGGTGCTCTCCCTACCCTACGATTGTACTCTGTCCACTGGCTGTTATAGTTCTGGGACCAGGTTCTGAAGAAAGTCCTGTTGATGTTCGTAAAGTACTGCTTCCTAAAGAACCTAGAGTGTTCATTGTTGTAGCCTTTTCGATTCATTTGTGATTTCAGAGTTAGATCGATTGAAACGTCTATTCTGCAATGACACTTCAGAAAAAAATTATATAAATTAGAAATTGTATGATATAATATATATTTTATCTACTGTTGTGTGCACCTAACTTGCACATAGTTTATACATTAAAATTTTGCAGTGCCGTTCTTTGTATACGCCTTTTTAGGTGCAGTAAATTTATATCTAGCCATATTTGGCATAAATTGGACATACAAATTTAAGTGAGATTATAATATATGCAGACCTAGAGTAATCTAGACAATATATGCTTTTTCACAATTTTTCAAGAGAGGCATTATGAACAAATTAATTGTAATTTTTTACTTTCTAAACAAACGTTTATATTTTTATTTCCAACTTGTCATTTTTTAATTTTTTAATATCTAATTCTCTGGGTTGGGTGCGGATAATAACACGAATTTAGCCTAGTGGTGGTGGTTTAATCCGTTTTTATTTTCCATTTTGAAATAAATAGCACAGATGTAAAAATGTCTGTTCAATGTTACTGGTTATTGGCACTGAAATTGGACTAGCCTGATATCGAAATTGTAAAAAAATTATTTGCTTATGAATTTCTTAAATTGAAAGAAAGTATAAGTAATTTTTATTTCGTAAAAAGTCAGATATGAAACTTTGTTCCCAAGAACATAGTTAGCCTAATATCAGATGTGTGAAGGGAATTCCTGGAAGTTTGCGTTTATAAACGTAGAATTGACTAAATTGAGGACCAGCCGATTTCTGGCTCGCGTTGTTGGTTTTAATGTTTTGAGTAAAAGCTGAAAATAAATACTCTAGGTTAGACTTTGAGGGTATGACGGAAAGCTGGCATTTTTTCATCATTTGTAGTTTGTTTGGGGTGTTTGGATAGAAACGGTTGTTTCAGATTTAGTGTGCATCTGGGAGAAAAATATTCTGGGCTTGGTTTTTATCAATCTAAATAAGTTGAATGTTTAAACAAACTAGGTCGGTTTACCATAAGAAGTTAAGTAATCCAAACTACGGATGTATCTAGCAACTTCGAACTTGTTATCAATTTGCCTTATATTCTTGACGAAAATCAATTATAATACTTATCGTAAATCATTTCGTTTGCGATGATTTTTAATTCTCAGATATAATTTTTGGAATAATCGGCCGTATGATGGGTGAGCTAGTTTGGAAAACCGTCTTTATATGCACATAGAGTGGAAGTGCATTCTATAATCTTATCGGCCCTGCCGTAAATGGAAATGACTTCAAGAAATGCGTTATTAAACGACTTTAAAGAAAGCTTTATTAAACTAGTATTAGCAGTCTCACTTGTAAATTATTAGTTAAAACGCCAGATAAGATAGAAATGTCCGTAACGGATATTTAATAGTTTGAATAATGTAATGAAATATAACGCTCGCCTATGAAGCTAATTTTATTCAATAAACCACCGGGATTGAATCCAAAAAAACTTAGATTTCTGATTCAATAGTAAAAGATTTCTGATATTTTCCTAGGTTTCGTTCATATTTTTGCTAAATGCCAGGATAACCTAGGTTGGCCAATGCTTATAGAATCTGTCCAGAGAAAATATCTCATACTTAAATTTGTATGGTTTATATTAAACTAGAAAGGCGTATTTGAAGGAGATGCACAGTGTGTACCTGCCCGCCTTGGTGCGCGGATGACCCTTTCCACTGAATTAATTGTAGGATTGCCTTACTCACAGTGCCTCGACAGTATGTACGTATCTGTATGTGTAATACACCTTCGATGTCTTAAGATTAATATATCGTCGTATCATTATTTCTTAACGCCTCTGCGTACATTTTATTGTCTTTTTCGACACTCACAGGGTATTTTGCCATTTACTGACACTTTCTGCTGCAGCCCTTTTTTGCTGTCGCTTTGTGCCTTCTTTTTACATTGAAACATCCAAATTGAAATCACGGCGTTAAAGTCTGTTCCAGACTGTTACTACACTTATGTGGATATAAACATTCTTGACCATAGTATGCGACTAAATGACTGGTTTTTAGCAAATTTGCACAACCCATGATACATATTATCGTTACGAATAAAGCGTATCGGTAGTTAAATCATAAGAAAACGAAATGTATTTTATATAAAATGTTGAAATTGTACATTGTTGTAGTTTCATTTAGATTATAGTAGTGTTTTGTTGAGATTTTCAAGAATACTAAGTTAAATTGTATTCTGATGTTATGATAATGTTATTCGTAATATAAGAAGCAAATCTCTGTGCATACAGAGGTGATTAAACACGTGAGTCGCTCTCTGTGGTAGTAAATTATTGTCCGCATATGTAACAGACCCGTACATACTTTACATTTAAAAATTACTGTGATTTCCATTTGTTTTGTTTTATTGTTTGCTTATGGACGATATATTCCTTCATTTATTAAAACTTAGGTTCTCCCGACTTCCCAGTGACCCTTGCGGATTTGCTTCCACAGGCACTATTTTATTTTTGTCAGTGGAATATCTACAATGAATAATTTCAATCTACAGTTCGTGATTGTTTTAATAGGTATGTAAACATTTCTTTGTTTCAGTAAAAGAATATATATGTTCTCTTATTGATGCAATGAAATGTTACTTTTATATTCAGTGTGGAAATATTGTTAGAGTGCTTTATACTAGACCGGCTATTCAATCGCAAATTCTAGTCATAATAAGCAAGTAACTAAGTTAAAATGTTTGAATACTAAAATTGAAATAAAGGTATGTACCCAAGTTATGATTCTTATATTTGTCAATATACGTCGTTTGAAATTAGTTTGAACATAGATCATTGTAGATGTTCGACTGTGTTTTATTAGGTTTTTCAAAATCGTACTTTGAATAACTTGTTACTTTTATTGATGTATATCGATGTTTTGATTAGTATACACGTTGGCATTATAAATACCTATTGCAAAAGTGTATGAAGTAAATATTTTTATTTAGTTTTTGGTATTTTAAGCATAAATGTGTTAATTTTGCCTTTTTTCAAATGGACGAAATACATATATTAGCTGTACTTGTAAATAGTATACTCACAAATAAATTGTTGTACAATGCCGTTTAACGTTAGCTGTACTGTATATTTTGTCTAACTGATAAAATAATATTCCCTGATGATGTTATTTCTGTTACATCCATTTGACGTAAGGTGTTTTTCAGTCATGTGCAATATTAATCTGACATTTATTTATCTACTTGTATTGAATTTAAACCAAATAAAACTGTTTGTTACAAGTGGATTTATTATTTTTGTTCCTGCATAAATTCCTGTTCCAATAGGATAATTTCTATAAGGATCTGTGCTTATTAACAGTGCCAGTTGAAACGAGTTTAATATATTAACATAGATAACAAAAAAAAACATAATTGCAACAGGCCTAGACTCTTTAAGCAAAAAAATATGTTAATTTAAACAACACATAATATAATATTTGGATTTATCACTTCCATCATTTTAGCTAATGTTTCAATACAAATGTTCCGATATTTTTTACTTAACTATTTCCTATAACAATTAAGTATAATAAATTAAATCTTATTACATTCCAATAGGAAAATAAAAATAATGAACTCTTCGGGTTTAAATACAATAATACTCGTTGCAAGCTTTATTGAAATGTAAAAACGAGGCTCCTGACAATTATATAATCAAAAAAATAATTAATATTTGCAAGATATTAAAAATTCAAAATAAAAGTATTATTTTAGTTTGGATTAAAGCACATATAGGAATTTCGGAGAATGAATTTGTGGACAGCAAGGCGAAGGCTGCCACAAATATCACCATATTCACTGCAGATTTTCTCATACCTTACACTGATATCTTCAGACTCTCTAAAAAACGAATGTATGATAATTGGCAGGAGCTTTTTATCCAATCAAACAAGGGTTACACCTATAAAACAATGTGTAATAAAGTAAATAGCAAGCCCTGGTTTGATAAAGAATCAAACCGAAGTTTTATAAGAACAATTTCACGTATTCGCAGTGGCCATGCATTATATCCTAAATATAAAAAAAA
>MU183879.1:160651-175007 GCA_016904865.1 Pissodes strobi | reverse complement strand
TATATATATATATATATATACGGAAAATACGTGTACAACGTTTGATAACAGACGCCTGACGTCAAAATAGGTCGATTTAAGCGAACTTACCCATATCCAAAATTGCTTCATTTAGCCTGCAGTTTAAAAAAATATTGGTTTTCCTAAAATTTTCAAAAACGTACAAATCGATTTTAATAATTTTTGGTGCTGAGTTTTAGGCTATAAAATTACGTTTTCTGTTGGCATAGTAACCGGCTGTAATTAACCGGAAGTACTATAAAAGTGACGTCATAATATGTAGTTATATCTTCTGATTTTTTATGTCATTGACTTACTGACAAATCAGATATCTTTTTCTAGTAAAGCAAAGTATTTGGAACATTTTTGCTCTTGCAAAATATTGCTAGGATAAGCGGTTATGCCAGAAAAAATAATTTTCAATTACGTGCTCGGGTAAGATGTTTTATTAATAATAATAAGAGGTTATTAGTAAACATTGTTTGCTGGTGTCTTCTTATGTTTTCTTGTTCCTATGATATTTAATATTTCTGTTGACACATTGCTGTCACTAAGGCCACAATTTAACTTCTAAATTCGTTTTCAATTACGTAAAATATGGACAACTATACAACGTCATCTTCGAGAAACGGGTAGCTTTGGTCGAAAATTTGAAGGTAGGGGTCGTATGCCGGTGCGGACAACTCGAATAGAAAAGGAAGTTTTAGTAAGAGTTGAAGAAGAACCAAGCACAGTACACGCCGGTTGGAACGTGAGTCGGAGCTTCTTAAAACCATCGTATGTGACATTTTAAGAGAATAATTTTATTGTTGCATCTGTATCACGTCCAAACAGTCCAAGAACTTTTGCCCATTGGTCCCCCAAGCGGCTCTTATTTTGCCACTTGATTCGGAACAGAAGAATCCATGATCTAAATTTTAGTAAGAAAATCTTATTTACCGACGAGGCGTGGTTCACGAGGTCAGCAGTTACCAACCTATACAACCAACATGTTTATGCCTATGGAAATCCTTATGCCATTGAAGTTGCCCACCACCAACATCAATTTAAAATAAATGTTTGGGCAGGTAATATCGATCGATACCTTATTGGTCCTGTGGTATTGCCAGACAAATTAAATAAAAATATTTACTTAAATTTTTTGCAAAACACTTTGTCAATTCTTCTGGCAGATTTGTCCCTTTTAATTCGAGAGGGATTGTGCTATATGCACGATGGAATGCCACCTCATTTTTTCGTTGCTGTTCGGCATGACCAATAGCTCAATAGGTGGATTTGACGAGGCAATGATGCACCAGTACGATGGCCACAACGTTCTCCGGGCCTAAATGTGTGCGAGTTGTTTTTGTGGGTACTCTTAAAACCGAAATTTATAAGACTTCCATAAACACACGTGAATAATTATAGCAGCGATTTTTAAATGCAAGCAACCATCTTAATAATCCCGATATATTAGATAAAGGTCAAGTTAATTTTTTAAGAAGTGTAAATAAGTGTATTCAACAAAATGGCGGTTATTTTGCACATTTGCTTAATGTATTGTTTTTATTTAGTTTTTTTTATTATTAATAAGATATCTTGCTTGAGCACGTAATGCTTAACCGTAGCAAACAAATGAAATAAGTCGTCGGTTGTCCGGGAGATATTCTGACGAATTGCATAGGAGTTTAGAAATGCCATTTCACTTACACGCTTTCGCCCACATTGAAATGAAAGTGAATGGGGCTTGTTCTCTGCTTTTGCGTATTTGTTTATTGATATTTCGATTTAAGTTTATTGTTAATTAATGTTAATGGATTTTTTACACCATTTATGGATCTAAATGTTATGTGTTAATATCGACCAAAATCTACTCAGGAAAATCTGCCTTCTAAAATTAAACAAAATGGCTGGGGAAATGTGGCCAGGCTGGCCTTGCAATTTCACTTGAGTTGTGATGGGAGCCGGGAGCTGCGCTGACCTGGGTGAAGTTGACGCATGCGTTATATTCACATCATAGGGATACGGTCTAAATGGTCTTTTCCTACTTATAACTGCTGCAGTTTTTTCTTTCTCAAGCAAAAGCTCATTTCTCAATCGAACCCTTAATGCAATTGTAATTCTTGAATTTTTGGCTAAACGTTTCCCTTCACTCGCCTCAATTTTATTTTTCAAGAAAAGTCTACTATCCCGTAAAAATTGCTGCTGTCCCGTGCATATGTTGGATATTAGAGTAGTGTTTTAAATGCAATTTTCAGTTTTTTCTAAATATTTACAGCCCCACCCTTACACTACCCGCACAACATCCTCAAAAATTCTTACAGGTTAGCAAATTTTGCTTGAAAATTAAAACTGGGTAATAGGAAGAAATATTATAAATATTTTAAAATTATGTTTAGAACTAAGTACCATAATTACCAATAAACGTACTGGTCCGCAAGAATTATTACGGTTCCAGGTTCCAGAGATGTTTATTGAGAAATAAAATTGGGCGAGTGGAAAATTGCATTTAAAACTGCGCTAGCTCAGAACATGCATGGGTTAGTAAATCCCAATATCGGGTCGAAGTTCAAATCTTCTTTTATTTTATTATCATTGTTTTTTCTATCTCTATTAGATTTTCGAACAAGCTGGAGACGAAATTCTTAAATCTGGATAGAAAAGTTTACTGATTAAAGATGATATTTTATTGGGTGTGTACCGTACGCGATCGTCTAAATGGGAAAATCGGATCCCTTCTTTTGCCAATGTAGTCTTTATTGATACAGGCTATAACTTGACAAATGTGAATTCCATAAGCGAATGTGGATATATTGCAGAATACACTTGCTTTGACACACACTGTACACTATGTAGTTTATTGTACGTTGTACCTACTTAGTTATATTATTTCTTAATGTAATTTTTTAGTGATTAACTTTATTCAAGTGGTTAACTCTCCTAATACTCACATTGGACACACAGTACATCACAACTCTCCAAGAAGCCACGAAGGAGAAGAAATAAACGAGACTGAAGAAATGGCTGCCCTTAAAAAAAGCAGCAGACCAATATTAGACAAGGACATTGACGTTGTTAAAGACCATATTGGGTATGGTTGGAGGGAAACATTTATACAATTGGGATTCTCGCAGCCCCAGATTGAGCAAAATGAAATCCGATTCCATAATGATATTAATGGGGTAAAGATTTGTTTCTACTAAGATTACATCTGCAAGCCGTTAAATATGACGGAAATCCATTTTTATGTATATATCGTAATTAATGACTTTCTTATACTCCTCACAGTTACAAATAGTAAACCCTTATAATTTTCAATCGCTAGGTCAATTTTCCCTAATCTATTCAACACTGGAGGATTCGTTCATTTGGCGACCCTTTAAATTTCGCAGTAACTGCCAGTTTGAACATATCTGTACGAGATTAACTGTTCAAATAAATTCTTAAGATTTGATCAGGGTGTTTTTTTGAAAATGTGCAAATTTTATAAAAACTGTTTTGCAAGTTGGAGTTACTTATGGGAATAATATAAAAAAGAAAATTCTTGTTTTTTCTAACCATTTTAAAACATAATAATTATGGAAAAAAGTTATTGTTAAATGGTAAATTAAAGTAACTTTAAGATTCAAAACATATTTTGAGTATAGAGTTAAGATCAGATCCATGTGACTCTTTCGTTTTTAACTAGACATTGCGACACTATACCTCTTGATCTCAGATTGGGGGATTTTTCCCAAAAATTAGGAGATATATTTCTTTCGGGTATTTTTTGAAGGATATTTTTGCAGGGGATTTCTTCTGAGGGAAAATATTTACCTAGGGAATAACAGGGGATTTTAAGTCAGACACTACTCGACTCAAATTTCACTTCCTAAATCTCAAAATCACATAAAATGCAAAAATGCAATTATTCTAGCCATATTTTTTTTTATTTTACTAATCTTTATGTCTGAACGGCGCCGACGCCATCTATTGTTGCCGCATGAAAATATTCAATTCGCTAAGTGTTTTTATATAGGTACAGGGTGATCCCCTATAATGTCGCCCCCCTTTAACTATTTATTTGAAGTGTGGTTATGTAGGTACTGAAAAATACTTTTTTTCTGCGTATAAAAAATATTGGAAAAATGATGAGTATACAGGGAAAAACAAAAAGTTTGTTTTTTTTTCAATGGAACACCCTATATATGAATTTATTTTTCGATTCCTCGTAAAATTCTAAGCATATTTTATGTATGATGTTATACCTCTAGAGTTAGTAGTTTCACAGCTATAAACAGTTGAAAATCGGTACTTTGGCTCCTTTTTACCTTGGTAGCAAGGAGATCATTAGAGATGGAGTAAAATAAATTTCACATTCCTATCTTAACTTTTCAAGAGCTATCTGACGGTACTAACTGGCAGGCGGTGCCATGGGTATCAAATCTGGTACCTCGGTAGGTACCATAAGCTAGCACCATCAGATAGCTCTTGGAAAGTTAAGATAGGAATGTGAAATTCATTTTACTCCATCTCTAATGATCTCCTTGCTACCAAGGTAAAAAGTAGCCAAAGTACCGATTCCCAACTGTTTATAGCTGTGAAACTACTAACTCTAGAGGTATAACATTATACATAAAATATGCTTAGAATTTTAAGAGGAATCGAAAAATAAATTCATATATAGGGTGTTCCATTGAAAAAAAATTAATTTTTTGTTTTTCCCTGTATACTGATCATTTTTCCAATATTATTTATACGCAGAAAAAAAGTATTTTTCAGTACCTACATAACCATACTTTTAATTTTTTTGAGACACTTAAAATAAAAAAGTTAAAGGGAGGCGACATTATAGGGGATCACCCTGTACTTTTAAAGAAAATGTGTCTTTATGTAACTTTAGGAAAATAATCTTAGGTAGGTACATATACTAGTCAGTTCATGAAATAATTTATTTTTGAAGTGAAAACTTCTTTAGACGTATTTAGCCATTACCAGGAGGTAAAGATTTAGCACATTTTTTCTGGGTATTGAATCAGATTGAGCCGTTCGCATCACGCCCGTCTTTTTATCGCTTATTCGGATAAGTTGGCCTAAGCCAACTTTAGCGAAGCGAGGGGGATTAACAGCCAGTAACAAAGCATTTAAAGTGTTATTTATCATTATACCTAACTGTCAATTTATAGACATAATAATTAGCTATTAAATATAAAATATATTTATGCCGGTCCGTATACTTATACTCGTTTCCGATAAAATCCTTTTAGTAAGATGGCGGCTTAGAGGTAGGGTGCTCGCCTGCAGATATTTTATTCTTAATCACCAGTCCTGGGCTTGCGCGCGCATCATAAACACATTTCTGACAAATAGAGATGTCTTTATAGTTCATACCAGTTGCAAGATATGTTTTCTTTTAAGGTTATTTTTGCAAAAAAGTTTTTTCTTCATTTTGGGCAAGTCTTGGGTTAGTTAATTTTGTTTGATTGCGCCCTGGAGCGAGCGAAGCAAACGGGGGGCATTGCATGAAGTGAAAAAAAAAATACAAATGTAAACGTAAACATTGTTTACCTTACAAATCTTTGCCTTTTTCTCCACATATATTTACAAATAGAGCCGCTTGCTCTGGCTCCAGGGTGTAAACAGCACAAGTGCTAGTTTAGTGACACTAACGAAGCTGAAAAAACTTAAAAAAAAAAACAGAAAAACGGTCGACGTTTCGAGGAACAAATCTGCCCTCGTTGGTTAGTAAATGCAGTAAAACTTGATAATTTTTGCAAGAGCAAAACTGCATTTACTAACCATTTTCATTTTTAGATTTGTTCGTTCTTGACAACGGGGGCAGGTTTGTTCCTCGACACGTCGACCGTTTTTCTAGTTTTCTTTAGGGTTTTCAGCTTCGTTAAGGTCACTAAACTAGAAATTGTGCTGTTTACACCCTGGAGCCAGAGCAAGCAGCTCTATTTTAAGAAGATTTGTAAATATATGTGAAGAAAAGGCCAACATTTGTAAGGTTAACATGAATCCTCTACAACAATATAGAACATATCTACATCAAACGTAAACATTGTGATGCGCGCGCAAGCCCAGAACTCGTCAGGCGGTAGGACTCGTGTAGTTGATTAAAAATAAAATATCTGCTGCTCGCCTAGCGTGCGAGATGTATCGGGTTGCGTATTGTATTTGCCTCCGTGATACAGAACCCTAGTTAAATAACCCCGCCTGATTGGCTAGATAAGCACGTGTGACTACGGTTATGTTACTTAATGTTTACATTTATATTATTTTAAAATGTCTTGTATCAAATTAGATTTATAGATTATGATGTCTATTGTGTATGTACATTTTTCCTTTGGTGGAGGACCGATAGGTTAGTGGTATTCTACGTTTCATGCAGGTGTGCATATTTATTAAATTTTTATCATTTCACTAATATTTCGCTTCATGCATGGACATCCGTTCGCTGCGCTCACTCCGGGGGGAAAACCAACAAAAACTAACCGAAACGAACCCAAGGCATGCTCAAATCAAGAAAAAGATACAACATTGCGACAGCGCTGGACCACACAAAACAGCTAACGATCATTTAGAGAAATCGCTTGTTATGTTAGTGTATTTTAACTTAATTCACATCGGAAAACGTCAATAAGATAATGTAGGGATCAATTATTTTGCCTGGCAGTATTTGCGACTGGTTCTGTAACGAGGAGGCAAATACTATACAATATTGGGTTTGTTGTCCCGTAACATAATTCACGTAGGCTACGGTTGCCCGTTACCCTTTCGTCAAGAAACTTTTTCTAATTTTATTTATTGTTTAGTATCCCTTTGATAAAGTTTTCACACTTGTCGTGCAGTCTTCAGCACACACCGTTTCTCTTTTGATCTTGTTTTTACTGTTAATAAAAATTTCCTCTACTAATTAACTTTTATTTGCACTAAACATTTTCTAGTTCTTGGGGGACTTTGTAGCACAGCTTATTTTGGGTATTTTAGAAATATGCGGTAAATATTTTAGTTATAAAAATTTATTAAAATGCAGGAATAACAAATCATAGTCTATGAAAACAAAAAAATCTATTTTTGGGGATTTTTTGAAAAGTCCTAAATTTGGGAGAATTTTCATTTTCCAATAGGGAAATCGAGTCAAATAGGTATCCGAACGATCTGGCAACCCTGTCAGACAGTGGAAGTCGCTATGAATTTACGACGCGAGCACCCGATATAACTTTATTATCATATTTGTACGAGTAATTTTCTGATGTTTTTTGTAATTTAAAATTTTTATATTCGAGGTTACTTTAAGAGCTCTTTCACACGGAATACTGTATGCGAGATACGCGTATCGGAGATACAGAATCTCAGTCGAAAACTTGGACTGCTGCATTGAATTTACGTATTTCTTCAATCAGTACTAAAATAGTCGCAGTGCCGTGCATAGGTTCATCACTATAGCGCATAGTAAAAATAATACCTATGACGATTCAATTTATACTGGAAAATATCCTGCGTCTATAATATATTCTCCGTTGCAAGTTGCAAAATTATCCATATCTGAACACGTCCATATGTCGTAATGGCAATTTTGTATGCGGCATGCACATTCAGCGTCCGGCGGCTGTGGCCGGGATGCGGAAATTCGGTATCGCGATACTGTATGCGTCGCTCGTGCCGTGTGAAATAGGTCCATTTGAATGTATTTTTAACCTGTATCTCGAATACGCGTATCTCGCATACAGTATCCTCGTGTAAAAGAGCTCTGAAGCTGTCTATTTAAAGGTATTTTATGTATTAAGCTTCCATTTTTTTGTTTGTAGGCTCGACATTGTTTGTAGCAATATGTATCTGTGATTATGTCTAGTTTTTGAATGCCCCGCATTTTTGTTAAAATGTATTATTACATTAAAATTTATAATAATTAGTGCCATTTTAGTATTTTAATTTTATGAGCGGGCAACGATTTTACAATTTCACCTATATTTCTAAAAGCAGGGGAAAACATAAAAGCCAGAATAGTTCTGGCTAAGTAGTGATGAACAAATGCAAGATCAAGACCGGATTAGTCTTGGCAAAGTTTACAGAATAAATTAATATAAGTTGCCTCACTCACTGTCGGTACTTTGATGCATAGATCATAGATCACAAGCGTGCCGCAGATACCTACATATTCTGTAAACTTTGTACTTTGTACCGTCAAATACCGTGAACAACTGTGTATGCGTATACATCGGCGGACGCTGGCCCCTCGAGCGGGGCGAGGGGGAGGAGTCTAGCCGGTTTTGCTTGCTTCGAGAGTGCCGTAACTTATATTTTATTTAGTAAACTTTGCTCTTGGTCTTGCAGTCTAATAAGTAGTCTTGGTCTTAGTCTTGCAGGGTCCAATCTTGGTCTTGGTCTTGCTCCAAGACTATTGCAAGTCTTACACTTTTTTTGTACTGGAGGCAATTTTTACAAAGAAAATTAAAAAAAAAGTTTCAAGTTTTTAAAGTAAATAAAGGTTTAAAGAAAGGGACAGTATTTATCAGTATGAAAATCCTAAGTTTTCAATATTAAGTACCTACCACGGCGACAAATTTTAGCTACTAAATCAGGTAATTTTTTTTAAGTAAAAATACTCAAAAAAAAAACATTTTGAGGTAAGGAATCATTTGTTTAAGTTTGTCCGTGTAATATTGAAACAACCTGTATATTTACAGTTATAAATTGCAGTGTTAACACAAGAACTATTTTATTTAAACGTCCATTTAATTTTTTAATACATGATGGTTGCCCATAATTGAGTTTAAATGTAAATATTTATCTCTCTTGAAATCTGATGCAGTTATTCTGATATTTTTTTTTAGAATAATTTCCTATAATACAATTTCATAAGTTTGATAAAAATATATACCAGTTCGTCCTTCTATAAACATCGATTCTAAGTAGGCCGGTTAGCTGGGCTTTGACATAAACCAAAATTATTATTGCTCAATGAAGAACTGCACATCAGTTTTCAGAGCTGTTATTGGTTTTATGCATTTTTCAGCAAATGACAAATTCTTTAACAATTTTATTTACTCGGGTGCGGTATATTCCATTATAGGATTGTGAACTTAAAAACTATAATTTCTAGAAAATCGGTTTAATAGAAAAGTTGTATGCTATTTAATTTCTAGTTCAATGCTGTTTTAATAATGATTTCATCTTTTTTCGTTTTCGAGATATTTTCAAAAAATCAGTAAAGATGGTGACCAAAATGTATAATTTAAGAGGTGTTATAGGATTATTGGTCAGGTATCATGAAAACAAATTATCATTTTTTGCCAACGTTTTGAATTATTTTAACTCACCATCGGGGCTCTATTAAGACGAGAAAGCTAGTTTTAGAATGTTTAGTTAATTTTTACAGTTTGATAAGAAAACAAAACAAGAATCTTAAACCCAAAAACAAAACCTTTCTTAAGTACCAACTTTGTTTAATAAAATACAAATAAATAAATAAAAAAAAACACACGAAACAAAATAAAAACGGGTTAATGAAATGAAAGGATTTCTAATGAAAAAATATGTTAGAAGAAAAACAAAAATTCATGAACTTACCAAAATTGTACTTTTCTCTCTACACTTAACATTCATATCTTTAACCAGGATTAAGATAGGCAATATTGCGGATTACAATGAACCCCAGTTTAAAAAAAAATATGTTTTTTTTTGAAAATATGTCGAAAATGAAAAAAGATAAATAAAATTCATTATTATGAATTATAATATAAAGAATAATTCATTATCATAGCAGAATTGAACTAGCAATTAAATATCTTACAACGTTTTCTATTTAACCATTTTTTTTATCTCTTACAGTTTTCAAGATCCCAAATACATTCCTATTCTTTTCGGACACACTGTATGTGAAGAACCCGGGATAATGCTTCAATTTATCACATTATAACATTAGAATATGCGTATACGGTATTATTATAGCCTCCATAGGGCTTACTGGCCAAAATCACATCCAAATATCGGTCACTATCTCCCGGTCTATATGCAAGAACGCTTGGGGAAATGTATTGACATGTGGGCAATTTGTTTAAAATCTAAATTAGAATTATGTAATGTGTATAGTTTTCTTTAAAAATTTGACTGCTCTTTTTACTTGAATACATTATACATTCTTAGTCATTTACATCCAATGCGACGCAGCGTGGCAAATAGTGAATACGGTCTAACTTTCCATGCATGTATCTCACAAACTCACAAACAAAACGATTTTAGACACATGTTTATAGGAAGTTTTCTCTCCATATTTCGACTCAGCAATTTAAATCCCAGAATTAAGGGCAATATGTCAACAAATAAAAATTTCGAAAAAAAAAACGCAAGACCGTATGACTCTTGCATGCTAGTTCTTGGCTTGCGTAAGTCTTGCAATACTAGGTCTTGGTCTTGCATAAGTCTTGTACTGCTCGGTCTTGGTCTTGGTCTTGCAGACCTTGAGCTGGTCTTGGTCTTGGTCTTGCCTTTTCTGCAAGACCAAGACCAGTCTCGATCATCTCAATGGCTAAGGCAGTATCATTTAATCATTAAATTATTGCTCCTGTAACTATACCCTAGATACGATATTTAGATAATTTTGTGTACTTTGGTCATTATCATTAGCCGATGGAGTTATGTCTAACCTGGAAGAAAAGATAGTGTAGGCATCTTCTTTTTGGTAGACATAAATAATGTCTTAAAAGACCATATGTACTAGGCAACATCATAAACAATATAAAATACATCAATATTATTGAAGTGAAGTATCGTTTATTTTTTAAAGTAAGTACATTAATTTGATCAATCAGAATATTCTGATTTGCAGATTTAAAACCTCTGGTACAAAAAATGCGTTGTCTTCTGCGACAGTTAGATTATGTATCTGGAAAGCAATCTAGTCTATTTAACGCTATGATTAGATATTCTAAGCCTTATGCCATATAATCGTTAACAAAGGTTCCCTTATTAGACATTGAATCTATGGCCACTTTCATATCAAGTGGCAAAATCCATTTTAAATCAGTAAAAAAGAGTGCACACTTAACATAAGAATACCTATGCATAGAGAAAAGATAAGAAAAATAATTTAGTAGGATTGTCGCAATCCAATTTTCCATAGCCTTCATGATGCCATTTCATACGATTACTCCTTTGAATGAGGTCATTTTCCAGTGGTTCACTGTAGGTTTCTTCACATGCCGGACACACCTCTGCCACATCCAACTCAACAAATTTCGTTTTTGATGTCCTTTTGACACTTTCCTTTTCGCATTAACTTTTTCTTTGCCGAGATTGACGCTGTACTCTAACTTTTCTTGTAACCTGTATTTAATTTGTTTTTTTTAAGCAATACTAAAATTTCCGACTTCCTGGATACTCTCTTACGTTTTGAAGTTCTGGGTCCAGACTTTGGAATGACAACATTTCATCTCATCTTATCCTTAAATATGAATCCATATTAATTTGCGGTGTGTTTCTTGGACTAGGTACAGGCGATGGTGAATTTCTTCATGAGTACCTACGCACCCGCGCTGAAGATTTATCAGCAAAATCAGAAGCCACTAAAAAATACGACACAGCACAAAAAACACTAATGCGTACTTTTAGATGCCGCCTAGCCTTAGGCTATTATCCCCCATTAACTGAAATTTCATTAGCAATACTTAAACAATCGTTTGTCAAATTCAGCGTATAGAAATAATATTTAGAATCATATTATATTTAAAATGTTAACAGACCAATTACTACAATTCTGTTATTCACATTTAAAATCAAAATTTCAAAACTTTTAATTTTTAGGTGATTTTCTAGGAATTGGAACTGTTTTTAAAACATATTAAGGCAGATTTGGAAAATCTTCCAGTAAAATGTGACTTTCAGGAAAGTGTTTACAACAAACTACGGCGTTTTTTGAAGGTTTAAAATTTATCAGTTTCTGTCAAATTCTCATCTTTGAAAAATAGAATAATCGATATATCTCGTGGATGCAGACGTTTTACGCATATTAAAATAAATTAGGTGATCATCAAACCTGAAATAAAAAAGCTAGCTGAAAAGGCTGCTGAATTTAGTTAGTTATTTAGTATTTAGGTAATACGCAACAATATAACATTAAAAGTTTCTCATAAATATCAAACGGAATCCTCACTTCGATCTATTATCGATATTATCACTTCACTATTAATCAAACACAAATATTAAAAGATTATTACAACACAACGAAACGAACAAGAAAATAAGTATTTTTGATGTGTGAACATCTTACGTATGAGGGTAAATCTCGGCAAATGGGACGGAAATGTGCAAGCGGATGGGGACGGACATGTGTAAACGGCTGTGGCATCATAACCATGCGCAGTGATTTTACGAGGGCTGCTCAATATTTGTGCATGTCGATGTAGGATATGTTTACACATCAGTGTCTCGAGTACTAGCCGACTGGCTCATTTTTTTTTATTTATTCGTTATTTATTATGCCACATCGCTTCGATCTATTATCGATATTATCACTTCACTACTAATCAAACACAAATATTAAAACATTATTACAAAATAAATATTTTATTTATTCATTATTTATTATGCCACAAGTACGCTAGCGACCGTGAGAAGCCAGTAAACAACTAAATAATAAATCGCTTTAATTAAGTTGTAAAAAGTTTATCCGGTATTGTGATTTGTACAAATATTAAGCAATATCACTGTTTGAATTAATTTGAATCAATTAAAATAAATGTGAAGAAAGATCACACCGTTAAACGACAAGACGTCATAGAAAAACATTGTCCGAGATTTCCAAAATATACGGTCTCACAGCATTGCCGGGTTTATCTCTTCTTAGCTAGTAGTTGGGATCGGTTGTTACAGCAGCAATGATAGCGAGACATCCTCAATAGAACCATAATCGTTGCTACTTGAACTAACAGCTGGCGCGTATCCCTCCTGGAGTTATGGGGGTTAACTTGTAATTTATATTTATCATATGTAGGATCCATCTTAAACTATCCTGAGAAAGCTATTATCAGTCACATGAAATAAAAAGCTACCCTAAAGCGGTGAAATTATTTAAAACTGGTTAATAGAACGTTTTTGCTCCTAAACAAATATTATAATGTGGAAACTAGGCATTTAGAATTTGTAATCAAATTTGTATTAGGAATTAAATTAATAAACGCTCTTCGTTCAAAATTATACAAAACAAGCAAACAAAAACACAGAATCTGTTTATTTGAAGCTTATTTAGAAGTAGTTTACAAAAATAAACTAGAAAATGTAAACATTAAATAAAAATAAAGTTTTTAATTTATAGAAACTAATATATTTAATTAGCTATATAGAAAAATAGTAAGTTGCATTCATGTTTTTATTTAATGCATTTTAATTAGCCCATTTGTATCCGCGCCTGATTAATAGTCTGTCACAAACTTGTTGAAGTCCAGTAGCTGAGTGGCTTAACATGAAAAGTGGATGTAAGCTTTATTGCGGAATCCTGTACCATACTTAATAATAGCATTGTTTATAAACAATGATAATAGTTTATAAAGAACCAAACTAACTCTAACTTAAAATATTTTTAATGATTCAAGCAATCTTGATTTGGCAAAATATTTAAACTCTGTTATCAAATAACTATATTATTTTCTGCACTCCCAAAATGTACTCGTTTCGACCCTCCAGATCATTCCTACATAATTTGCTGCATTATTATTACAATTATTAAATGTATACTTTTCTATCTACGGGTTAGTTTTGATATTTAGTCTATTAATAATAATATATATGTTTTAGCTGATACGTTGGTTATTACTGGACTGGAGGCAAGCCAATGGGAAGACTGGTGCGACAGTAGGTGCGTTAGCCCGTGCCCTTTGGAACACAAAGCAACGCAAAGCGCTTCAGCTATGGTCTTTACAGTATGACGAGTTACATAAATAGAGGCTAAATTTATTTGGGTCATAGGGCAAAACATATATATATTTTTTTAAATCCATTATTGATGTATATATTGAGTTTCTAATTATAAGTTTTAGATATGTATTATAAGTCATTTCAATTATATTTTATACATTTTAAATTAGATTAAGTAATTTCCTGCAAGTTCCCCAATCCCCAGAGTCGCGACAAGTAGAGCATTAAATGGTTTTTTTTTGTAGCTAAATAATCATAATATTAATAATTGGTTAGGAAAGTTTTTCCTTAAAAAAATGTACTACATACTACATTTCACAACCAGACAAAATATATATGGACATAAGGGCTGTTTTTGAGATTTTCGATAAAATCGAATCTGTATGAGAACTGTCGTGTCCATGGGCGTCGGGAAAGACAGTTGTCCCGCCCTAAGCACTAGAAAATAGTATATTTAAGATACTTACTAGTTTTAAAAGAC
>MU183879.1:143318-155651 GCA_016904865.1 Pissodes strobi | reverse complement strand
TGGACAAGCCCCGTGTTGGGCTATATGTGAGAAGATTGGATCAGCAGAAACAACTACTCCGAGAGCTAATACCCCTACCGGCATTGAATTATAGGACGTGGAAGAACTCGGCCCCCGGACGGGACGGAGTCAGCGTCTGTTGAGCAGCTAGTGGCGGTTTTCAACATCATCATTCATATGAACATACATCCCCTGTCGTTCCTCGAAATGCAAACGGTCCTGGTACCCAAGGAGGGCGATCGGCCTGAGGCAATGAATTGGCGCTCAATAACGATCGGATTAGCGCGCGGTCCAACGCCCCCTTCACTGTGTGCTGCACACCCAGATGCGCAAATCTTGCAACCTCAACTAACACCAGAGAGGTTTCTGTGAGATCGATGGGCCCATGGGGAACGTTTTAGTGCTTGATCATTATATCAGCAGCGGACTTGCACAAGGCAAGGCTTACAACGTGGCGTCTTTGGACGTCCGAAAGGCGTTCGACACGGTATCCCATCGATCCGTAGGACGAGCGTTGAGCAGGATGGGAGTTCCCTTTGTTCTGCGCAACTATATTGCGACGGGCTTGCAGGGCACGGTATTTAAAGTCGACGGTGTGACATCCAGGGCCGTGACCATGAGTACAGGGGTGCGACAGCGAGATCCGCTATCTCCTTTGCTGTTCAATATGGTGATGGATGAGCTTCTGGAGGCGGTGAATGCCGACTTCGAAGGAGGTACCATCACGAGTAACTCCAAATGCACCCTAATGGCTTTCGCGGATGACTTGATGCTGCTTGCTGATAAGCGTACGTCCTCCTGATACTGGACGTCGTTCACACGTTTCTCTGGAAGCGGGGCATGTATATCACCAAGTGCATCGCGTTGTCCGGAATGCCATTTGGAGGCAATAAGCGTCCTATAGCAGTGACCCGCTCGATCTTCTCGATCGGTGGGCAGAAAATCCCGGCTGTTCAGCATATGAATACTTTCAAGTATCTGGGTCATCGGATTGGGGCGTTTGGGGTCGAGAAATCCAACGTGCCCAACCTGAGACGATGGCTGCACCTCGTGGGACAGGCACCAATAAAGCCGAATCAACGAGTCGAAGTCCTCCGAACCTTCCTAATCCCGAAGTTAGGACTTGCAAAATAACCGAATAACATCAGCAGTCTATAGACTGCGATCGTCTAATAAGGGCGGCAGCGAAGCGCTACGTGCATCTGGGCCGTACAACACCCACAGCCTGTTGCACGTTAGCATGACGGACGGGGGGGCTTCGGATCCTTGAGCTGGCTAAGGCGGGGCAATACCAACTCATGGGTCGGTACAAGAAACTCCTGGATCAGACGAGCGACCATCTTGCCAGTTAGTTTCTCCAATCGGAGATACTGAGGTCAGTGATGTTAAGACTGGCTAAGTGCGGTGGACACCCCGGGGCGTTCCAATATTGGCGCGAACGGATTACCCAGGGCCCAACTATACGCGGGCTAAAGAATGCTCCAGTGACTTAGCAAGTAGGGAATGGCTGCAGCTCAGAATGGGAAACCTGCCCAAGGTTGGGCTACCGTGGAGATAGAAGGAACAACGCCTCTGCCGCGCGGATGTGGGGTCGTTGAATCCATCTGTCATGTGCTTCAAAAGTGCCCGACAGTACATGACCAACGGATTGCGAGGCACGACGAAGTCGTACGCAAAATAGGACGCCACTGTTTCCAACTGGGCAACACAGTCGAGGCCGAACCTCTTGTACGGTCTAACAGTGGCGTCCTGTCTAAGCTGAACCTCGCACTACATATCAACGCCCTTACTACCGTGGTGGCTGATGTGCAGTTTTCCTGGCATGGAAGCTGACCGTTCTCTCGCCCAGGCATGGCTGGATAATGAGTGTGCTGGATTCCTCGAGGGAGCCCGAAAACGGTGGCCCGGAAAGTGCTTGATTTTCCGCCCGATTAACTCAGGGGCACGCGGTATTTGGCCGCGCTGCAACGGCCCCACCGAGGACACATTACAGCTGACTAAAGCCCTCAACGGCAGCTGTGTCTCTCGGTTCTAAAGTGGGGTTCGGCGACGCACGCCGCCTTTGGAAGGCGAATTTGGGGGAACAGCACAGCTACTCATGCCACAACCATGGCCTAACAAAGATGGTATCTCGGCACCAACGACGCACCTTACGTACACACTGACGCCATTTCAATGACCTGTAAAGACGCTCTTCAAGCCGACTTACTTGCTATCCTCCCCAGCACAACACCTCCTTTTCCTGCGCGACAATTTTTTTTGTATAGAGATACTCACATACGCGACACTCCATCCTAGCCCGGGAGCCCTGATACCATGTCGGTTCCCAGAGCCCCATCCCCAATCCATCCGGTGGAAGCTCCCAACTTCCTACCTCTGTGGCTTGCCTGTAGCTCATGTGAAGTCATTTTTGTACTATTTTTGTAAACTGTACGCTTATTTTTGTTGGTCTGCGATTGGCTCCCCAGTTGCCTCTTTTCTGCTAAAACCCCTGTTAACATTATCGTTCTCCCCATCTACATACATGTAAGCTTTTACCTGCATCCATCCTATGGAATGGTGCTGCTGCACCTGTGGGTGTTGTACGGCGTCATGTAGTTGTAGCTGTCTTTGCATTAATAAAGAAAGAAAACATGAGGAAGTCCCGCGTTTAGGGCCTTTTTTTTAAGAAATTTTTTTCAGTACTTCTCTGATAGCCCATAAATATCCATTTAATATTGGCAGAACGACTGACCAGTCTTAAGAGGGTATCAGAACACCCCCAACATGTCGTGGGAGCAATGATCTTTTATTATTTAGTTAAGCTTCATTTTTAGTATGTTGTAGCAACTATTCCAAGTGCATTTATCAATTGGCAGAACAAAATGGAGGTCGTAACTACCTGGCAGAATGATTTGAATGTGCCCTGACTTCTTGGCCTCGGTCGCAGAACTCGCAGATTAATTTGTATTATCACAAATATCTTTTGAACCATGCTAGATACGAGAATACGACTTGGAGACTTTTTTTGTATCTCACTTAATTTCGGAGATAAAGTGAATATAAAGAATTTTATTTTCCGGTTTCGGAGAAACATAATCAGTATCGACTGAGGACCACAAATTATCATGTAGAATGCATTTCATGCTCATTTTATAAATAAATAACTGCAAATTTAGCACTTGAAATTCAAGAAGTGATATTTTTTCAGAAGTTTTATCTAGTCGCGCTCTGGATAATGCCTTTCGAATAAAAATGTAAGCAAACTGCCGACGTCAAACGAACAAGCAAGATACAGGTATCTGTATTTAACAAGCGTTGCTATGGAAGTGTGTTTGTATGCTTACTTGTGATTGAATAGACAGCTAGTTTTGATGTATTTGTGACAACTAATGTCAGGCAGTTACGTAATAATTAAACTATTGACGCTAAAATGAGTTAAATAAATTTTGTAAAATGGATGGCTGTCTAATTTTAACCCAATTTATTAAATAGCTTAAATGCTTAGTTTATGACTAAATAACTGCAAACTTAGGACTTTTTTTTCCTTGCGGGCGCATCGGAAAGATTTACTCTTTTTGCTCTGCGGATATGTCGAAAATAATAGTTTTCAGAGAGGGATTATGCAAAGTACTTTCCAACACTCGTGTTGAAAAAATTTCAGCCTCGGTGAATTTCCACATTCGGCTGTCGCCTCGTGCTAAAAACTGCAAATGTATAAAACAAAGCTTAATTTTCGAATTAATATATTAAATAGACATATCTAAATGGAATTCACGAATGCTTTCAGTAACGAATTACAAATAATTATTCTTAATCTGATAAGATTTCCACATCCAAAGCAAAAAATACGCATGCTCAGCTAGCTATATAACGTCAACTTTCGGCATCTTCACTATGTCAGTTTGCAATATCTCTCCATTATTAAGTCAACACAATCAGCCTTATCTATGCGTAAAGTCACATATTCAGAGTGCGCAATGGTAATGGCAATATTCATTATTCATTTTCTTTCTCAGGTGATTCGTGCCGTTGAAATTGAAAATACGTGATATTTAAAATTAATATGTCCGATTCTCAAAATACGACGGATGCAATGCCGAGCCCGCCAAGACCAAGTGAAAACCTTTACACTCGAAAAGAGAAGAAGAAAGCAAAAGTGCCAATGAACGAAGGCGTACAGAACGTACGGGACCATGAAAGTTCACCGCCAAAGTTTGCATATAGTAGGCCCACCCAACCGGGTAAGTGCAATTAAGTCACTCAGATAAAAAAAAACTATTTCTTTATAGCGTATATATTACCGCAACCGTATCAATTATAATAGTCGGAAACACACAGTTTTATTACTATTGTTGTTCAAATAAATAAATACGGCTGAGAATTGGAATTTATATTTTACATTTCGAAAAATTTATTCCATATTTGGCTTATATTATTATGATTAAATACTTCTCCAAAATAAGGCAAGATATCCACTATTCACGCCGAACGACGCGACGGCGTCGGACGTGCCGACGTGATGTTTATTAAGTTATTTTATTAGATTATTAGATATAGTTTGGGTTAACTAATTCGCCGTTGTCAGATTTTGTTTCCATGATTCCGTGATTAAAATAAATAACAATTAAATTAAGGTATTTCCTCATGTCGCGAAAATTTATTATGCAGGAAATGGTTTACTGATGGGTTTAAACTGAGCTGATGTACTCAGGGCCGGACACTCGGCCGGACATATAGGAGGTATGGGGAGGGGGGTGTTACACCACCCCATCAATGTTATTGATTCGGCAAATTGGTCACCGTTTGTCAGTTTCAGCATTCGGTAATTTGGCATGTATGGTTTATTGTTTCTGATATATTTAGTGTTTTACAAATAATTTATAATTTTTTTACATCAGGTACAGCGTTATCATAACTTCATTAAAAATAAAAAAGCGTCTGCACTATGTGCGCATATCTGAAGTGAAACTTCTTAAACTTTAACGCCCTAGCCTTACACATATCGTAACGGATTTGGTTAAAAAGTAGTTTTTTTTAAATATACCACTTAATTAACAAAAAGGGAAATGAAAAAAAATATATATTCATAAAAGTTTCGCTTAGGTCTTGACAAGGTAATAGAACAAATCTCATATTTTTCGCTTGTAAACTAACAAAGACATCTCGTGTCGCGAGCGCGCGTTAAGAATCGGGACATCTTGTCGTGTCGGACGTGACACGACCTTTAAATTTTACTCCCGGCGCGCGTTAAGAAGTTTCATTTTAGAAAAATATTCTTCATAAAAGTTTCGCTTATGTCTTGACAAGGTGATATTTTTTGCTTGTAATCTAACAAAGATATCACAATAAAGTATCGTGACCGTTTTTCGTTCCCTCTTGTTGTGTCGCAACCTAACGCTTTTCCGGGACATCTTGTCGTGTCGCGATCTTCAAATTTTACTCCCGCGCGTGTTAACGAAGTTTCACTTCAAAAATTAGAAAATTTTCTATGGGTTAAAGATTTATCGAAAACTCGATGGACTGCACGCGCTGAGTATAAAATCAGTGTGGACGTCTTTTGAGGTAATTAGAGTTGTACTTAATGAGATAACTTACTGGTCAAAGTAATTGGAAATATTTATCGATCATTATCAAATTTTTTCATCTTTAATTTAAATGCAGTTTTTGAGAAGGCTTACAAAGTAAAAGATATTTTACCATTATTTATAAATTCTGTACTTTAGTTGAAATAATTCCAGTTAATGAACGGCATTTACTAAATATTTTCTGAGGAAAACAATGAGCGAATCATGACTAGATTCATTGTTAATGTTGTTCTCGGAAAAGGATATTTTAGAAAATATTCAGTTAGAAACGTTAATACCGTGAAATTAACGTTTCTAAAAAACATCTTCTTTAAAGCAAAAACGAATTAAAGAAACGAAATAGTTTGCTACGTATGTCTACGAAGAAATATTGTTGTTTATCTATTGGTTGTTTGAATTTATGATTTAAATATTTTTTTTTTTTGAAATAACGCGTACCACATTGTGTAGGTTAAGAATACCAACGGAAATAATGTTCGGCGTTATATTCGGAGCATTCGGCATTTCAGTTTCTCCACACAGAGAAGTAATGAGGAGAGGATTTGTAAAGAATTGGATCAGCTTCAATTTGGTTCTAAAGTGATGCTTCTGGACGCCATCGTTTCCTAAAAACGAAAAAATAGTGAAACATCGTAGTTTTTGACCAGTCAATATCGAGACAAAAAAAGCGGAACAATGCAAACGCGCATGCATCCATGATTTTTTAATATGTTGTTAGGAACGCTGAGAGTGGTTTATATCCAAGTGTGCTACCCTGAAAAACGTGTGCTATTCCCGTGGTGCCCAATGCGGGGCGTGCGAGCGGGGATGCGATTTATGAATTTATACCGCACTACAACACTCCAATGTGTTGAAATACAGGAGGAATTAAATGTACCATTTTTGTCAAGGTAGTTTAAAAATCCTACCGTGCGCCAGCACATAAATCACGTAGTGATTTATGAACGTGTATTAGGAATTCATACTGCACTACAACATTCCAATGTGTTAAATTACAGGAAAGCAAAATATTTCACTCTTCGCACGGCCCTCCGGTAGCTTCGCTCGCTACGGGGGCTCAAGAAAAGGAAACTAACCAGGTGCTAACCCAAACTAACCCAAGACATACCTAAAATCAAGAAAAAAAAAACAGAAAAGGAAACTAACCAGGTGCTAACCCAAACTAACCTAAGACATATTCACTTTTCGCATGGCCCTCTGCTGGCTACCGCTCGCTACGGGGGCTCAAGAAAAGGAAACTAACCAGGTGCTAATCCAAACGTAACCCGAGACATACCCAAAATCAAGAAAAAAAGTATTTGCTAACCAAAACTAACCCAAGACATGGCCAAAATCAAGAAAAAAACTGTTTAGAAACTTAACCGTAAAAAAAATAAAAAAAGCATCGGGGTTTGAACACGGGCCGCCGCCGATAGTCGTCGAATTCAGACCTAACCATCTAAACCTCTAGACCACGACGCTCTTGATAGAAATCGATTGCATCGCGAAGACATCATATTCTTCCTGTGTTGCAGCGCAGTATGAATTTAATCAAATGCTTATAAATTCCTCCTGGACTTCAACACATAATTCGCGTATAGTTTAAAACCCCAAAAGATGGCTATGATATTCAGTTTTGCTACTACGCTTCAGCACAATGACCGTGCTGTCACCATATACTTAAAAAGAAATATACTGCTAAACCGTCATTTGGACAATGAGTGGAAAATGAAGTCAACACTAAAAGAGGGGAATATCAATTTTGCATAAGTCTATCTTTGTCATTCAGGAAGTTGTTTGTGCGCACGCTCTGTACGGAACGTTCTTATTGGTCCGTTTGTCGCGCATTAAACTGGCCGAGGCCGACCACGGCCACCTATACAAGGCCATGAAGCAGCAAATCTTGCCCTTCTACTACCTAGTGCTTCCCTTTAATCTTAAAATAAGACAATATGGTAAAACTGGACACAAGTTTATTAATTATAAAAATAAATATGAGAAATATAGACATGAAATAAAAATCATATCAAAGATAGGGATAAACTCAAGTTACGAGTAGTAGATGAACGGAATATCTGAATAACATAATTGCTTTGTATTATGCTTGTTGGCTTATAATTTCCATTTTTGATAATATGTATGTATTAATAATATAAACTATGTGATTAGTTAATAACAAATGTGATTACAGTTAAATGAAATATGTAGCCCAAGATCAAAGCAGTTGCAAAAGGCAGTATTTTACGTATAAGTATTCAAGTAGATTTCTCAGAGTAAAATGAGTCACAAAAAATAAAAGGTATATATAGTGTATGGTTTATTTAGTTAGTTCACCTATTCAGTACATACTCAAGCACAATCTTTTTAAGTAGCAATAACAGAATACATGATAAAATAAAATGATTAATTAGCTTAAGCCATGTTAAGTAAAACAAATATCACATATAAAAATACAAAAAGCAGTGATTTTTCTATGTTGTATAAGTACTGTGAATAAAATGCAAAGCAGTTGTATGAACCAATAAGTATTGCAACAATAAAAGCAAACCGAAGGTTTCGAAGCAGCTCAATTTTACTAGCTGTTCTAGACAGACACTGTTGAATTCTAATCTTCATGCAAGCCATTTTAGTAAAAATACAAGTGCTTATCTAGTTAGTTCGTCACATGAACAAGATATACGGCTTTCCAAAGAAACGGGATGCCGCTTGTGCTTGGAGGGCAAAGAAACAATGGAGCATGTTTTATGCTATCTGGCAATGGAAAAAACTAGACAAACTCTCCACCCCCAGACAGCTATTCGATTACATGAAAGAGATTAAGCCTCTGGCCTAGTGGAATCTACAGATGTGAGCCACAACAGACCAAGGGTTGCCCAAATACACATACAATTACAAAATACAATAGTTACTAAAGTTACAGTTCTATAGTTGATGTTATATCATCTTCATTTTTATTGCCAATCAAAAATATTTTGGCTTCATGAAGCACTTTATCTAAAGTACTTAATATACTCAACCCGCACGTATTGATCGTTTTATATCCGACTTGTCCGAACACAATGTTTTTTTAATGAACAAATTTCCCACAAACACTTCAAGTCTTCTGACCTGACAGAAACACAGACACACACTTGGGTACCCTTCAGCTGGTTCATTTAAATAGAAAAAGGACAAGTTTCCTTTTCCTTTCAACTATCCATCCTCGAGTTCTTTAATCTTGATATCAGCTTCATGTAGCGCAGTAAAAGATATTGCTTCATTTCGTTGTAAGTAGTTGCTCTATCCAAACTTTCAGCAATAGCCGAGGCAATAGCCCCTTTCCATTTCTCAACATTCAATCTGATCTTTCTGCGTTTAGTGTGGACATTCTCTTCATCATCTTTACTTAAATATGAAGGACATCTAGGTAGCTTGCATGGAATCTCCCACAAGAAACCGTTTCGAAATATAATTATAATATCTACACGTTATAAAATAATTGAAAAAACTGACTGAAAAATATTAATGTAAACAAATAAATCGACCATCAATTTGGTTGTCGTATAGGTGGCCGTGCCCCGAACCGTGTTCCGTTTATCGATCCATCTGTGTTATATTGTGTCGTGTGATTCGTATCGTATCTTGTGCACATTAAATTGTAATTTCAATTTAAAACTGTTTTTAGACATTTTTAGAGTCTTTGTGCTTTGAAAATAAACAGCAAATAAGCATATCCGCTTTAAAAAATAACCTCTGCAAGCGGCAATAATTTAAATCCAATAAACTACCGCCAATCAGGGGGATAACTTTATTGGCTGTTACATATATTTTCAACTAATCACAGAGCGTTTCTAACGATTGCGCAGTATGAACTTACTGAATGACAAAGACTGACTTATGCGAGTTTTAAATAGCTCCGTCTTTTAGTTGTGGCTTCAATTTTTGGTTTGGATTAGCGATATATTAGTTTATATATATATGGCTGTCACACATAGTAGGAAGTACTAATACGCAGCGGGGATGCTGATGCTGCATTCCATCACTCGATCGCCGAGTTCGCTTTGTGCCTGTTACCCGCAGTCGCTTTGTTGAAATCATTAAGTACGAACCTCAATAAAATAAAAGCTTATAATTTAGGGGTGTGACCGCGAATGAACTTCGTGCAAGATGAGCGATTGTTTTATATGTCGTTTAAGCCTATTGAAAGGTAAAGTGGTTGTTGTAAAACAAAAAGGGATTATCAGACTTATTGAAGCAAGTGAAAAACGTGGTCTTCGAGAAAACCAAGATTTTCTTTCGTAACTGTGGTGTTCGATGGATTCTCACAAGATGCAGCTATGAGGAGTACTAAATCAGTGACATTGTGTTTGATGAATCAACACCCATCAAAGTGCCTCAGGCAAAACTACTCTCAAACGAATCCAACAAACGCCGCCTGATCACCATGATACATACAGAATTCGAGAGGTAGGCTATCGAGGTACATCAGTCTGAAGAAGGTGCTGATGCTGATATAGCGAGGACTGCCTTTTGCAAGAGCTTATCGTTCGAGCAAGTTTTTATAATTGAGGATGATGTCGACCAACTGGTCTTCCTAAATGACCTAAACTCTGGACAGACAAACGAGTACTTTCAGAAAGGCGGCAGAGATGGGTCAGAATGCACTCAATATCCCGCAAATTCTTTCACATGTGGAGAAATGCCGCATCCAAGGGGGATAGTTTTGTTCGTGCATGCCATCAGTGGGTGTGACACCACCTCTACCCTCTTTTGGAAAGGCAAGATGAAGTGGTGCAACGTCCTGAAAAAAACCCACTGTATAGAGCTCGCCAAAATTCTTCTTAATCCAAAATCCAACCAAGAAGTAGGAAATGCTGGCGAAAAGATCCTCATGAACCTTTATGGAGCAGATGAGGGAACGCGTAACTCCCTGCGATACACTGCATTTGTAAAATCGGCAGCAACGGCCAAAGTCAACTATGTTGGGGTTTGGAACCTTCGGCAACATGCGCTAAAACGGAGTTTTATCCACAATACCGAAACAGAATTACTGCACGCGACGCGCGTTTCGCTAACCATGTTAGCATTATCAGGAGATGATTAAAACAGTTTTAATCATCTCCTTATGATGCTAACATGGTTAGCGAAACGCGCGTCGAGTGCAATAATTCTGTTTCGGTATTGTGGATAAAACTCCGTTTTAGGCCAAAGTCAACCTTGCCTGCCTCCCTCCCACATCCGTGTGACTGTGGATGGGTCACCAGCGAGCAAGGTCTGTCAGAATGTGCGCAAAGCCCGCTTCTCAGACCTTGCTTAAAACGGTGCCTTGTAGATGCAAAAAGGGTGCCTAGGATCGTGCACTTGCAGAAAGACAGGGCTCAAGTAATAGTGGTAACGTCACATCTATCGTTCTGGACGAGGATGACGACGAAGAAGTGGACGACCCAATAACATATGACGACCCGCCTCCACCTCCAGAAAGCGTCTTCCCTTCTTCGCCTCCCTCTCCTATCACTGATCCAGATTGGATGGGAGTCGGTCCTTCCAAAATAACGAAATTCTAAACTCCTACGGAGTTTGTGCTTGACTATCCTAGTTTACATTTATGTTTACGTTGTTTATTTTATTTTTAAGTTGTTATTTTCATTTTTACGTTCATTTGTTCACTGCATTTTCATAAGCATGTTTCTGCGTTTTTTTTTAAAGAAATATGTACCAAAATTATTCATTACATTGTCTTCATTATTTTCCTAAACTTGGACGTGTCACTAATTTCTCGTTTTTGAGGAAACTACAGCGTCCAGAAGCATCACTTTGGAACCAAATTGAAGCTGATCCAATTCTTTACAAATCCTTTTCTCATGACTTCTCTTCAGGATCATTACTTTTGCCAGTACATGTCTTGGAATATGGCCCTACCGATACATTTTCACTTTTTTGTAAAACTAGTCCATTTTTGACTGGCTGTATCTCCCCAACCAATGGACGTAAAGAGCTCAAGTTGGGCTCATATTGTAGCTAGTTTCCCGTAAAAAATATATATTATAGAACAAAGATAACCGAGAAAAGCATCCTTAGGTTAGTTTTTTTTTTGAAAAAAAGTAAAAAAGTGCCAAAATGTTGACGTTTTTTGAGCACCACGGGAGTAGCACAGCGTTTTCAGCGTTGCAAACTGCGGACTCTCACGAGTCCTAACAATACATAAAAAATCGTAGATACATACGCGTTTGCGACCTTCGATGTTTATACTGACTGGCCTATACCGAGGAGTGTTGATGAAATTAACGACTATTTCGTCAACATTTCCCAGGTGAATGGGTCTTTCAGACTTTTACTTTAACAACGCTGGACGAAATAAAAAAGGCTATTTTTGCAACTCGGTTTACAATAATCTATAAGGCCAAGGATGATGATGGAATATAGGAATAAATATGTTACCGCATTGCTGATCCACTACTTAGCCGGTGATTGTCCATTTTGAAAATGTTATTATAGAGACTTATACTTTTCTCGATGTCTGGGAAACATCTATTATTGAAGGAATTTCCCCGATAAGTGTCCTGCTAATTGTTTCAAGATTATTGAAAATATATTAAAAAATTATATCGTAGAATATGCTAATCGCTGCTCTATTTTGTCAAGTATCCAGCTGGGGTTTACGAAAAATCATAGCTCTAATCCACTGTATATGATTTTTTTAAAGCAAAATAATGAAGGGAGCTTATAATGTGGGAACTTATCTTTCTACTACTTTTCCATGAATTCTGTATGCGAGATACGCGTATCCGAGATACAAAATCGCGGTCGA
>MU183879.1:131571-143308 GCA_016904865.1 Pissodes strobi | reverse complement strand
TTCACGTATTTCTTCAATCAGTACTAAAATAGTCGGAGTGCCGTGCATAGGTTCATCACTATAGCGCCTAGTAAATAATACCTATGACGATTTCATTTATACTGAAAAATATCCTGCGTCTATGATATATTCTCCATTGCAAAAGTATCCATGTCTGAACACGTCCATATATCGTAATGGTAATTTTGTATGTGTCATACGCATTCAGCGTCCGGCGGATGAGTTGCCGGGATGCAGAAATTCGGAATCGCGATACTGAATGCGTCGTTCGTGCCGTGTGAATAGGTTCATTTGAACGTATGTTTAACCTGTATCTCGGATACGCGAATCTCGCATACGGTATGTATCCTCGTGTGAAAGCGCCCTAAGAGCTCTTTCACACGACGATTCTGTATGCGAGATACGCGTATCCGAGATACAAAATCGCGGTCGAAAACTTGGACTGCTGCATCGAATTTACGTATTTCTTCAATAAGTTGAGATATTATCGTTGTAGTTTTGACCGTCAGGAATAGTATTCTTATTAATTTATCATAAGGTAAATTGGCAAGCACTCTGTCATTAATGTTTTCTCGTATTATCGGCAGCCTAGAGAGTTTCTCCAGGTTCATTCCTGCCAGTTTGAGGCCCCTTTTGTCGATGTGATGCTGTTCCACATGCGTGACGTGCAGTTTCACAGGAATCAATAAAGTTCTAATCGAGGCCAGCCAAGTAACCGTGTGAGTTAGGGAATAGCCACTAACCACTGTCAATGAATTCCACTTCCGCATGACCAAATGTAAATGACATACACGTAGGCCCTATAATTACTTATTTTGCTTACCATACCTTACCTTATCTTTTTCGAAACTACCGTTAAATGCTTTTTTTAATCATTTATTATCTTTTATCGTAACTTTAAAAAACAAATTTTAGTTTGGGTTAGTTAAAAGTATCTACCTTAAATTATTTAAAATTACGCCAAAGCAAAATATATAATTAAAATAATAATAATAATAATAAAAAATGGAAAAAAAAATAAATACACATAGTCATATTAATAACGTCAATATCATTTGAAAAACGATAAAAAAAATTAAAGTTCGTATTTGACAGAGAGAAAGTTGATGATGATCCCTTGAAGACAAAACGTCGGATTTCAAACTGGATACAATCATTAGATAGAGCGGAAAAAGTGGCAATTCAAAAGTGCAATTCAATTTGAAATCCGTTTTTAAATAAGCCCAGGAGAAAATAAAATGAATTTTAAAAGTTTCGGTTTTTTCCGGATATCTCCGGAAATACTCGCATTTTTAAAACTTTCTAAACGGCATATTGCTATGCACCTAAATGCGCAATTTTGCCTTAATTTGGCCGACACTGTATCTCTTACGGTTTTCGAGTTCCCCATACATAGACACGAATTCGAGCCACCCTGTACATAAGATCTTTAATACTTATTTACCCTTTTTGTGAAAATCTCGTCTAAAATTAGTGTTTTAAAGAGATATTCTTATAAAAACTAAATTTGGCCCATATCAACCGGAGAAGCTACTTTTTTCGAAGAGCTTGTACATTACATCTCTAAAATTGTATACAAAAGAAAAGGGTTTACGCACTTTTAAACGAGAACCCACATGTTTTTCCTGCGATTTTAAAAACACGCAATCCGACCCTTCGGAACTGTTTGAAAGTTCGGAAAATAGTCCCGAAAAATTGATAAGGTCCAAATTTTTAATTTTTGCATGAAAGAATGTATGCGTAGAAACAAAATTTAGCCCAATTTTCTTATAAAAGTAAATGAGTAGGCTTTAACTTAAGGTACTCTTTTGTAGACGCTGAGGTATATCCTAAGCGATAAAAGGTGGTATTGTTTACCTATATTTTAGATACTTGTAGCATTGTAAATTCTACCAAACTCAGAAATGTAGTCTCTTCCCTTCCGTGGTAGATTTATGTGGTTTATATTCTCTTTATCTTATATTAGAACTTAACATACATATTCTGAATACAGAATCAATATCTTGAAATTTAAAACATTATCTATTTCATACTTTGGAATATGGGAACATACCGAACCGGTATCGCCGGTACTGCTTCGAGGTGTTCTCTCATTTTCGAACGTTCTCTTGTCCGATGTCTAAGATATCTTTTGGCAATTGACGTGGTCTTCCCTTCCGAGCGATGAACGTGTAAGCAAAGATTAAAAACACAAATATTTTGTGATTAAAAATGAAAAGATCTGCCAGTAAGACAAAGCGAATAAAATTGAAAAGAGATGAAAAAACCTCCGAGTTAAAGGGATAATCGGGCATTCTCCGAGACGGTTGGCCACAGTCGTCGATTTCCGACTGTTACGATCGAGCACGTCAGTATTTAGCACATTTGCCCGTTTGTTTTATTGTTTAATGTCAAAGTCAAAATTGCTATTCTTGGTTTAACCAAAGAGTAGTAATTTTTGGTATAATGTTGAGTATTATTGAGTTGAAATTGGCTTTTGTGGTTAACAATATTTCTGTTGTGTGGCGGTGTAGTAATTAATTAATAATTCGAAGTTTCACATTTTTCTTAAAATGGAAAATATTAGAAGTGGAATTAATTGCAATTACAAGAACTGTAAAAACACTTATTACAATTCGAAAGAAAGGCTGCATTTTTTTAGAGTGCCTATAGATGAAATTAGGTAAGTTTGCAGCCTACTAGTATACTTAAAATCGAGCTTAAAATACATTTTATTTAAGTAGTGCAACTTTACCCAACTTTATAGTATTAACCTCATAAACAGAAGCAATCTGAAATTCGTATAAACAAAGTTGAAAATCCAATTTTTAAATGATTGAAGGGTTTAATTCAATTTCTTAGGTATTGCATAAACATAAATTTCTAAACATTATGATAGTTTTTTGGGAGAGTTTTTAATTATTACATCGTGTAACAAGTTTAGTATAAAGTTGCATTTATCATTTTTTTTATAGATTTACATAAAATATCTCTAAACTACGAGCCCACAGTCATATCATATTTGGCTCAGCCGTGATTTTATTTTAAAGAACATTGGTAACCACAAAATAACAATCTATTGAATAGCAACTTTTTACCAAAATGTCTCAAATTACAATAATAGTAGTTGGATTTAATAGATTGTTCTTTTGTGATTATTTTACCAATGTTTTCTAGAATTAAATAATCACCGGGCTAAGTGATATGATCATGGGCTTGTAGATCTCTGATCTGAAAGCATACAGACCATATTATCTGTATTATTAACCCAAAGTAACTTTATTTTATAAGAGAGATTATAAGACAATTTTTTCCACCTTGTTAAACCTTTGACTTAAACTATTATAAATTGAAAAATGCAATACAATAAAGAGTAGGAAATTATTTTTTGCTCTTCGATAATAATAAAAACTGATATTTTAACACAGTATAAGAAAAATTATTTCTTCGTTTAAAACTACTCCAAGAAAAAAATCGAAAAATTAATATTTTACTTAATCTGTAATTTTTTGAATACTTTTATATTCATTTTGTATGTTTTTGTATCTCAGAATTTACAAATTTATATAGCAATATAAATATGTACTTTATCTTTGCAATATTAATATACTATGTTTTTAAACTTTTCTTCTTGTAATTATTAGTGAAAACTGTTTGCCAATTTTATTTATTTATATCAGTATGAATATTTTTATTCATCATTTTATAACGAAAATAATAAAAATTAGAAATATGAATGTTGTTTTTATTAGTTTTAAGGGTTCTTTTGCATCATTGGTTGTATATTATTTGTGTAATAATGTATGTTAGGTGTTATTTGTGTTAAACAGTGCTACACGTTGTTTGAAGACCATTTCTTATTAATATAACCGGTTACTTATTATTAAGAAAAAATAATGAAAAAAGGAAGTATAATAATTTGATCACATAAGACAAGGGGTACCCTGCAATTTCTGCACCTAATTTACTTACTAATGTAATAATTTTTTTAGAGATGCACCTTATATCAAATTTATCTTATTAAAACGCGACACAGAAAACACAAAAAATGACAAAAAATTGATTCGTGTTCACAGTTATTGAAGTTTTATTTGTAAGGTAGTCAGACCATAACCGACAAGGCTAATCGCCATATGTTTGTTTGCTTTTATAATCGAGCCTTTATTTTATTGGCTCGCAGCCATATTTTATATCATTTCATTTACGTCACAATGCAGTAGAAACTAATCATAATTCTAAATGTTTTTACCTTACCTAAATAATATAATAAAGGTAAGGTAAAAAAATTATATATTATCTAAGCCAGGTGTGGCCAACTTGATAGAGCTCAAGATCTACTGCTTATTTTCAGAACTCAGTGAGATCTACTAATCAGACTTTCTTTTTACTCATGACCTTAAAAAATCGGAAAAACCTCAATTTGATTGGTTATAAAAATCTGTGAAGAGGTAAAGATAGAAACTTATTTTATTTATTTTTATTTTATTAAATAAAAAAATGCTCTAGAGTTAAAAATAATGGTAAACGGTTTTACATCAAATGAACGTACTAAAATTAGTGCGATAATTGAGTTTTCATGTTTCTTGCCAAGTTAGGATAATCCGGTATGTAGCTGGAAATGGCTAACCTTAACGAATCCAACGTATGAGCGTCCGTCCAGCATGAACGCTGTTTACTTTTTGTAAGTTCCAAGTATGAAAATGCTGATTCTCGCAAATACGTGGAGGTAAAACACGAATGAATGGCCTCGGCATATTTTTTTATATTTGGGTATCTTTGTTTGGACACCAATTTCCAGAAATCCTGATCAGATCCTGACCTCGCTTTCAGAAATACATCAGTGCAGAGATTAAGAATTTCATTTTCAAGTGAAATGTGATCAATATGGAACATCTCCCCTAATTTGGAAGACAATTCATAAGTCTCATTTGCGTCTCTATTAATATTAAATGGATAATTGATAAACTCTGTCAGTACCTCAATTTTTTTGAAGTCACTTATTCTTTCAACGTCGGAAATCACTGCCTTTACCTCCGCTATATACTTATCAGGAGTGAAGGGAATGTGGGATTTTTTTCTAAATAATTGTTAATGTTAGCAGATCGTTGAAACCCTTTGCTATCGAGATCTGATATCATACATTCTGCTTGAATGCTGCAATAGAAGTCATAATTTCTGATACTGGTGTGTTCTTGCCTTGTAATTATAAATTCAAGACGCTGAGCTTTCCAGATCGAACGGGGCTAAAGCCGCGATCGACTTTGGCCACCCATGATCTAAGCCATAGTTAAAAGAGGCCAAATTTGATGCGTAATTGTAAAAAACTATTTATCTTCTCATTAAAATAGAAATTGGGATTAAGCCGGTCCTGTCTACTAATAATAAAAAGCAGTAAAGAAAATGGCAACATCACTAACACCAAAATAAAATTGTAAGCGACAACGTCGCTTTACTATCAATTTAAAGAGACGAGGTCAATGAAGAAGGTATTGAAACATCAAAGGAAATTCGCCGGCTGTCCTCTCTTAAACTTTCTACTCTTTGGTGTAAGTAGAGAAGAGACAATTTTTCGAAGTTGAGATATTATCGTTGTAGTTTTGACCGTCAGGAATAGTATTCTTATTAATTTATCATAAGGTAAATTGGCAAGCCCTCTGTCATTAATGTTTTCTCGTCTTATCGGCAGCCTAGAGAGTTTCTCCAGGTTCATTCCTGCCAATTTGAGACCCCTTTTGTCGATGTGATGCTGTTCCACATAGCGTGACGTGCAGCTTCACAGGAAGCAATAAAGCTCTAATTGAGGCCAGCCAAGTAACCGTGTGAGTTAGGGAATAGCCACTAACCACGGTCAGTGAATTCCACTTCCCATGACCATATGTAAATGACATACACGTAGGCCCTATAATTACTTATTTTGCTTACCATACCTTACCTTATCTTTTTCGAAACTACCGTTAAATGCTTTTTTTAATCGTTTATTATTTTTTATCGTATCTTTAAAAAATCAGATTTTAGTTAGGATTATTTAAAAAAGGAACTAGACAGTATTAATGATTTAGAACTTAAGATTAAGGGTTAATGATACTTATTTTAAAGAATGTTATTATTATTTTAAGTGCGATACCATAATCTCAATTAGGTTTAAGACCCAATTAATTTTCCATTGTGCACGTTATGTCTGAGAATATTTACTATTTAAATAAATAGCTTAATTTATATAGTATCGTTGTAGTTTATTTTGGCATGCTAAAGTCAAGGTCAAGTTGAGTTTATGCAATTTCTTCCCAGATTTCTCAATATTCTTAGATAGGTTTTTTTAATTTTAAAAAAATCATTGATATATTCGTATTAGAAGATTTATTGCCGCCTTCGTCTAACTGTCTACTCTAGAATCCACCCCTATAAATATTAACACCGCTGAATTATTAATTAATTAATTGCATTACATCTATAATATATTATGAACTCAAGAGGAAAAGTTACACCAAATCCAAGAATGTACCTTTCCTCCAAAGTACACAGACCTAGTATTGTTCTTCGACCGAAAAAAATTATAAAATATTGATGTTTTTAAGAAAAACAGAACAGTACGGAAATATTGTTTTTCTTGCGACAACCGACAACTCATGAAAATGATAAAAAAGTGCAGTTAACGTGGCTAGAAAACGCGTTATATCACACGTGTGTTGAAAATTAATTTCAACAAGACTATTTGAATAGATATTTTGACTTGAGAGATGTGAATGACGCGACGAGTACTTTTCAACGCACGTATTGAAAAGTGAATTTTAACACGGGTGTGATATTTAATCGTGTTCTTAAGATTATAAAGAGGGCATTTTGTGTCATTTTCGCAGATGGACCTAGGAAAAATAATGTATATTACTCGTGCGAAAGTACGTTTTCAACCTCGGAGGATTTTCTCATTTGAAAACTGTCACTTTCAACACTTATAGAGTTATATGATAGACTATTTCTGATCTAGGCCGAAAAGTAATATTCCCAGACTGTTATTTACAATACAAGAATAGCGAGTTTTTCAGCTTCCCAACGAGCTAAAAATATTGACATTTTCGGACGATCCCAGACAAAATATATTTGAAGTATTTACAATAGAAAAATAACAAAATATATTTGTTTAGGCACAGCCTTTACGTTACATATTTATATTATTTCCCAGTGTACTCTTTCAGGTATCAACCTTATACAAGTGGTAAATTCGCCAAATAGTAATGTTGAACAAAAAATACATCAAATTTTTAAAGGAAACTACGAGGAGGAAGTAATAATTGAGACTGAAAAGATCGCTGCCCTTAAAAAGAGCAACAAACCTGTCGATGATAAAGACATTGATCTTATTAAAAATCATATTGGGAACGGCTGGGAACAGACGTTTATTCAATTAGGATTCTCGATGCCAGAAATTCAGCAGCATGGGTACAGACATGCTGATATCAATGAGGTAACGTTTAATAATAATAATTTGCCGACATTTCATTGCCTGTACCTGACATCAATTTAATATTTCTTCAAATAGTTCTTGTAGATACTTTATATTGTGGCGAATTCATTTTTTATAAAGCGGTTCGGTTCTAGTCATTTGTGTACAAAAAAAAAAACGAACTAGAAAAATCGAAAATTAAGACTAACCCGGTAACATTGGTTACCGGGTTCAATTTTTAAATTATTTTAGGTTGGACTTTACTTATTAGTTGGTAATGGTTACAGTCCTTCAGCATCACTTCCAGAAACTGTAATTATCAAGTGTCGCTTTTGGTTTGGTGGGATGAATTTAATTTCTGGCAAAGAATTCTCATGAATACTATATAGACACTATTATTGTGAACCTATAATTCTTGCGTATCAAAACGGACCATTAATAATGATCTGTTATTGTCTTTGTGTGAGATCAGCGGTCATGAAATTTAAAATTATTTAAATTATCTACCTCCACCTATTGTCTAGAATCATAAATCTACCAAATACTGAATTTGGACCTTGAACTAAATATTCTTTGGACTCTGGGACTCTTCTTCTTGAACTGTATTTTTACTCCCAGGCCAGTAGAGTGAATATAGTGCAGGAAAAATGTCTAATTTTATGTTTCGAGTTGCAGTTAGCTATTACAAAGAGACACTAATTAGAAATATGAAGAAAATAAATAGTTGATAAAAATAACTAAAAAACCAAATAACTAAACTAAAACTTATAACATGGATCTTAAAAAATATCTAAAAAAACATCAGAAGGAAACAGTTCATTATGAAAAAAAGGCATATGTCTGTGGACCAAATTGTTACATTCTGTTCTGAATAAATTATATATATATTTAGAATTATGAAGAATTAGAAATATGAAGAAAATATATAGTTGATAAAAATAAAAATACCTAAAACTTACAACATGGCTCTTAAAAAATATTTAAAATAACATCAGAAGAAAAGGGTTTTATTAGGAAAAAAGGCATATGTGGACCAAATTGTTACATTCTGTTGTGAATAAACTATATATATTTGGTTTACAGTGGAACAATAAATAAATTGTAATTGTTAGACATATATAGTTTATTATACTAATAAAATTAAATCTTTTTAGCTGATACGGGGGCTGCTAGTGGACTGGCGACAAGCCAATGGAAGGGCTGGTGCAACAGTAGGCGCGTTAGCTCATGCTCTTTGGATTCAAAATCAACGAAAAGCCCTTCAAATTTGGTCTGTACAATATGATGAGTTGCATAAATAGGTGTTAACTTTGTGATATTTTGGTAAATTCATAATTCCCAACCAATATTTTTTTTATCTTTTATTAATGTAAATATATTGAACATTTAACGTTTAGGAATGCCTTAAGGCATTGTATATTAGAATGGCACTTTTCCTAGTGCTTTGGATTTCCATTGTATTTTGTTAATATAAAATGAAGGACTAACCTAAGCAAGGCAGTGTTTTTATAAGGCACCTTTGCCTGCCAAAAAAGTTGGACCTTCTAAAGTGTGAGTTTAAACTTTTGCTGTCGCTAATTTCAAATCAAATCAAGAGTTTTTAATTTATCGGGCGCTTTTGTGATGTTATATGTGACATGTCTGTCGATTTTCTGGCATGTCGACAATATTTTAATGTTTGAAAGAAAAAGTAGCATGAAATATTCTAGGTTAGTATATTGTGTAACTAGGAGGAAAAGCAAAATATTCCTGGACGACTGTGCCTCGTCCAGCAACACAGGAGTCCAGGAATGTGCTTTTCCTACGAGTTGCACATACTATTTTTTATCCGATCGAAATTAATTAGAATACGTACTTATATAAATAGAGCCAAATATTACTGTAAATAAAAACGGTGTTTTAAATTTAAACTCAACATAATATCAAGTTTTGAATCGAGCGAGCTTGAATTTTATTACGTAGCTACGGAAACTACAGCTAAATGTTACTTTTGATAGACGTCAGATCTAACAAACAAGGCATTTGAATATGACAGAAATGTTATATTCCCGGCCTAGGACGGGAATGTTATATTCCCGGACTGTTATTTTCTGTTCTTGTACAGTTATTGCATGTTGCCAAGCAACGAATACAATATACTGGAATCATGACTTTTGCTGTGAGAAAACACATCGGAAAGGTGTCGTTTTTCGTCCGATCGGATAAAAAAGTTATTTTTGGTGGCACGTCTGTCCTACACTCTTGTCACTAAAAGTATTAATTTTACTTCAGTATATCACACTGTTATAACTGAATTCTACCGATACGACTGTTAACATCCCTAATCGATAGGCAAACCTTAATATCGTCTTTTCTTAATATGGACAGAATGGCGAAGGAAATCTAATTACTTTAGGTTTGTTACTACATCTGTTACGGTGATGTCCAATTTTTTTTTCAGATAAAAATACATGGAGGAATTTAGATTAAAGATTCAGATTCTTATACTCTATGTGAAAGACATTCGTCTCGCTTCCCTTCAAATTAGTTCAAATATTCAGATATGACCGTCTACAATCAAAAGAAAGCTCTGTAGTGTTCAGATACACGTTTTATGAAAATACTTTATTTAAGAAAAGCATCGAACTCACATAGGCAATAATCGTAAGTTGTGTTGTATTAAATAATAATGACCTAATAATACAAAACATACAAATTGAAGTTAGTTACATGTCTACGATAAAAAAAAGCTCTTTTCCTTTGGATCGTTGGCAATCCTAATCGAGACTTTCAGCATTGCTATATTTTTAAGGACAGGCGTTTTCAGCGAAAACAAACGCGGATTATTTCGATTATCGCAAGGACAAACCAAGGTCAAAAACTTCCTAAACCTGTAACGTTAAAGCGTCGCGCAAACCAGAGCGGGGGTGGCGAGCGCGGGGGGGGGGGGGGGGGGGGGGGGGGGGGGGGGGGGTTGTCGCGGTGGAGGTGATGGTAAAATACTGTGCGTGTAAGTTAATTAAAGACCGCAAACAGAAGCTATCTGGCAAATACACGTACAGTATTTTATCGCGACCGCCACCGCTCTGGTTTGCCCGACGCTTTAAGCGTCGCGCAAACCAGAGCGGTGGCGGCGCTGCGGCGGACGCCGTGGCGGTCGCGGTAGTGGTGGCGGTAAAATACTGTACGTGTATTTGCCAGATCGCTTCTGTTTGCGGTCTTTAATTAACTTACATGCACAGTATTTTACCGCCACCGCCACCGCTAGGTTTGCGTGACGCTTTAAGCGAGGCGCAAACCAGAGCGGTGGCGGGCACGGTGGCGGTGACGGTAAAATACTGTACGTGTATTTGCCAGATCGCTTCTGTTTGCGGTATTTAATTAACTTACACGCACAGTATTTTACCGCCACCGCTCTGGTTTGCGCCTCGCTTTAAACTACCGGCGAGCCTGGGTCCATAACCTTAATTATGGAAATTATTTAAGAAAAGCATCGAACTGACAAAATTAATCAATCAATATAATTAACCACATGTCTTGCATAGTGACCTAACATCTAATGTCACAAAATATTTGGCACTCGTTTTTTTCGGCAAGGAAATGCAAAAAATAACACGCTGTCTTTTGAGAATTACTCAAAGGCCATGCCTCAACCTCCCGGCAATAAATGTGTGCTTGTGTTATGTTAATCTGAATTATTTAGTTTATAATATACAAAAATACAAATATAATAACAATTACTACAAACAAATTGGGGGGTGCGCTATGGGTTCTTCAATTTCAAGTGTAATAGCTCAAATGGTGTTGGAAGAATTGGAGAGTGAAATTATACCTAAACTTGCATACAAACTACCCTTCTTTTACAGGTACGTCGACGACTGTATCACTATTATTCCAAAAAATAAGCAAGACGACATTTTTAATTCTTTCAACTCATTTCATCCAAAATTAAAATTTACCAAACTCTCGAACGGCCTGTGAGGTTGTATATTTGTAAATATTGTGTGTCCTTAATTGTTTTAATGTTTTTTAAAAATCTTGACATGTGTACTGTGTAACACCAGCACAAACAGTTACTATTAATCATGGAGAATATCCGGTTAAAGTATAAGGTAAGCCGAGAAAAATTCCTGTCTTTTTACATTTTAATCATTGTTACGCGTTAAATATATTTTTAAAAGATATATGTTTTTCAAGATTTCATTGTTTCAGAGAATTGAGAAAGACCAGAACATGGTCGAAACGTTTTGTATGCTTTGACATCAATAAATCAAATTTGACATTTTACTTGTTGTTCTATGTCACGAACGTAATCCCAAGAAATCTAAACTAAGAATA